>BMAU01003395.1:0-25139 GCA_019973935.1 Trichonephila clavipes | reverse complement strand
GTCCAAGATGTGATTAAAAATTTAATATCCATTTTTGCACAACTCTTTCAGTGCTAAAAAGTTTGATGATTTTCAAAATGATAAAAAAATACAGATCTTTTCACAAATCCTTTTTCAATTTATCTGCAAAATGTTAATTGCTACCCATCCGAAATCAAAATCCAAATTATTCAATACAACACCATTCTACAAAAGAAAGCAAATGTAAGGAATTCTATTGAATTTTAGAAATTGTACTAACAAGCAATTTTTCAAATTTACACGATTTGTCTGTCAGATATTGTTGTAGATTCGAATCAACATACGTTTGTGAACAAATGCTTCCTGTTATGAACATAACAAAATCAAAATATCGTTCAAATTTAAGTTTGCGCTTCAGTCTCATTTATTGTGGGTGTGTGTGTATAGTTTTTTAATTTCTCCACTATTTAGTATTATATTTTTAAAATATGCTAAAAATTGCGTAAAAGTTACATAATAAGCGTATAAGTAACATTTTTTTTTACCTTTTCCTTTGTTCGAAATGTTGAAAGTGGCACTCTCTTAATTATTTTTCAATTCATACTATTAGCTCACACTCTATATCTTTATCTTGTTCAAATTTTCAATAGTTAATAAAATACATTTAAAAGCGCTCATTTGAGCTGAAATTTTATATACACGATTATTTTGGATGACAATACAATAATTTAATTATAATTAATAAAAATTAATTGATTAAAACTAATTATTCAAAGAATTTCAAATACAGCCACGTTGGCATCATTTTTGGCGACTTGTGTCAAAACTTGAAAAGGTTTTTCCTCACGTTTTAAAGCACTCATTTGAGCTGACATTTTCTTTTCACTATTGTTTTGGGTGACAATACGATAATTTAACTATAATTAATTAAAATTAATTGACTGAAATTAATTATTAAAGGTATCCGACTACCCTAAAGTTGTGAATTTAGACAACTTTTTTTATGATTTTATTTTATAGGCCATCTTATTAGCTTTATAAAGACACCGAGTCTTCTATTTTCCATTCAGTAGAGCAAAAACTACAAATGTTTTAGTAAAAGCAGATGTCATATCTTTACATAAGATATCAAACTTATATATATAAAAATACGTTTTACTCGAAATGTGTTTTATTTCGAAGAGCTCAAACGGGGATAGCGATGGCTCAAAAAGTTTTAAAAATAATTTGCTGAAATTTTTTGTGTATGTTTTGTATAACGGTACAAGTGTTTTAACCATCAAATTTATCAATCACTGTTTTATTACAAAATTTATAGTTCTTTATGTGAATATAATCACGGTTTTTTAAAGCAATTTCATATAATAGTTAAGATTAAGTGCTCTAGTTGTAAAAATTAAAATATCTCTTATCCTGAAGGTCATTTAAAAAAGGGATTAGCAAAGTTATACATTAAAATTGAGAATTTGTTCATTTACTATTTGTACAGAGCGAGCCCCATTTATGTAATTTTTTGTCAATACTTTCCAATTTTTTACCATTTTAGTAGTAATAATTTATATTTCTCTTCCTAATTTTAGCTTTTTTCCCTTAAAATATACTAAATAAATCTAAAAACAACAAAAAAATCTTCACATCTCCATTTTTTTTTTAAAAAAAAAGTTGTCGCAAGTAGTCGATTACCTTAAAGAATTACAGATACAGAGCCAAGTTGGATGCATTTTTAGCGTCTTGAGTCAAAACTTTAAGATTTTTTTCCTCACGTTTTAAAGCATTCAGTTGAACTGAAATTATATATACACGATTGTTTTGGATGACAATGCAATACTTTAATGATAATTAATAAAAACTAATTACCACTTAATGTTGTGATTTTATCATATGTATATACATATTTATATTAATTGTAACTATTAAAAAGTAGTAAAATAAAAAAATTTTCTTTGTTGATCTAAGTAGGAATTGACTTAATTTAATTTTTTTCTTTTTATATTACTTGTTGATCTGGCGCCTCCTTTTCTTGCGAATATATCGATACCGTCCCAATGGCGGCTCTAGAGCTGGACAAACCGGACCCCTGTTCGGGGCGGCAAGTTTTAAGGGCGGTATTTGGATCAAATTTGAAAAATATTTTTTTTGTTACAAAAAATTTGATATATTTTCTGAAATATTATTGCGTGTGAATTTGGAATTTCATTTAACGTATTATATTTTTTTCATTTTGTACTCTGTATATTTAATCACAGTTTTCTTTTATATTGAAACTTGAAGGGTTCGAGGCGCGAGTATGTGTTAAAGCATGAAATTTAATATGTTTAAATATCTTTCACTAGTAACTTTATCCCCATTCAGAGTGAGATTCCAACAGACATTTCTTTCAACCTTACGATGTCCGGTTACAGCTATCCAAAAGGGGACAAGTGTAATAAAAAGTTTTGGTAGATAGAGAGCCCCAGGTGATGTTTTATTTTAGTCTTGAGTGTAGTTACTATAAGTTAAGATAAACGCTTGTGATCACCATCATTAGTAGACTAATTTTCGAAGAAATTGACCTGCTTGAAATAGACGATTCGTTCTTTATCATTTCACTCGTTTAAAATTATAACAAGTAATTATGTCCTTAATTTCGAATTATTTTTAATTTTTTTTAATACTTAAAGTAATATATATAAATATATATTTATAGAGAGAAGGAGGGTATTGGAGAGAGAGGGGCAGCATTTTCCATTTTTGTCCGGGGCGGCAAAACTACTAGAGCCGGCCCTGACCCCCCCTCCCACTCTAGAGAAATAAAAGCGTACATAATATATGGTGAGTACAAGCATTAAATTAAAAATATATATATTCTATAACTAATAGAATATATTTTTTTAATTTAATTTTTTTTCTAAAGCGTCCAATTTTTTTTTTTTTTTAATTCATAAGAAAGTATTGCTTTCAAAATAAATTACCAGTTTCATCCTTTGAAGAATCACACGTTAACTCCTGGTAAGCATATTTAATTATGCAGTAGACGAAACATTTTTCTTACTGCTAGCAGACAAAGAGAACACGTGCACAGTAAATTAAAATTTACTTTATCATTCAATTTAATGTAGGTCTGAATGTAATGTAATATTTTAAGTTTTTCATCCACTTCCCGAACTACCAAAATATGTTAATTTTCGTACACGTGATAGAAATGATTTAAATACATACAATCAACATAAGGTAACCAGTGATGAAGTTTACTTTTGATAGTACATAATCACGGCGTGTTTTTAAAGCCTTTTTTAGATTACATTTGGTTAATCTGCCAAAGTCTTTCCGTTGAGAACATATGAACTAACATCTTCAGAATTATGGAAAAGAAATATTGTACGGAATTCTCTTAAGAATTCCGGTAGAGGTAACTCTCACTATAAATCGACAGTTATTTTAAATTGTTGGATTTCATTTCTGGAGAGATTGAACTGTTTGATGAGAAAATTGCATGTGCTCTGCTTTCCACTTTTGGCTCTACATATCTATGTGAACAATTTTTTTTCTCATATGAAATATTTTGGGCCCACAAATAGTCTCACAGATTAAAATTCAGAATCATGTGTTAAATTGAAAGTCAAAGTTATACATCCGATATTGCGATACTAAGTAGCTTTAAAAGTACAAGATGCACTTTAAAAATTTAATTTTTTTATTTAACTATATTGCAGGAATACGTCTATTTTATGCGGTTTATTTCTTATTTTAATAGTTATTCTTGAAAGATGCATGCTACATAATATATGTGTGTGTACCCTTTTAATTTTTATTTATGTTTATTTATATTTTATGTTGCTTATTTTTTATGTTAATAAACATCTTTAAATGATGCATAATTATTATACATTAAACCTAAGTGTATTTTCTTACCTCTATTCCAACCTACACATGTATTGCTGCGAAAAAAGAATTGTTTTAAATATTTGTTACAGTGCGGCACCTGAATCATATTGGTAAATTGGTTTGGCACACCACGGCAATAAAGTTACCGACCTCTGAGCTATCAAATTGGTCACGAAACGATTACAAACAGATTTGTAATAATTTACTTTTATTTATTGAAGTGTTAGAACTCAGTACGAGATATATGAACAGCGCAAGCTAAAGAATACGAATAAAAGTTTACTTATTTGAATTGGAATGAAACTTGCCAAAGAGGTGTATCCCCCGACATATGAAAAGATTCGACATTAAAATCTATATACAGTCGAATCTCTATATAACGAACCTGTATATTGCGAATTTGTTCCTGGAACCTTGAAGATTTCACGATTTTCTTTATAAAATATCCTCTCTATAGTGAAATGCATTTTCTATATAACGAACTTTGTCTTTTGTGGTTCAATTCTCCCCCGCCGTATTTTTAAAGTATTTCCAAATATTTAAAGTTATTCTCTCTTTAACACATTTTATGGAGGTCATAAATCTTGAACTGGTTTTATTAGATCTTAACTCGCCGAGAGCAATAGAGTTCTAGACGTTTCATCCAAGAAGTGCAACCTTTAACCCCATTGTCCAGTTCAGTAGAAACATCTTCGATATCCCTTTTCACACTCAGTGGAGTAGTCCCGTGTGTCCGTGTTCTAATTTAAAAATAATGCATGAACTTGTGTGCTTTAAATTAGAAAATGTCCTTAAAATTCATTAATACTAATATATATTATAAACGCGAAAGTTTGTGAGGATGTTTGGCCGTCTTTCACGCAAAAACAACTAAATGGATTTTAATGAAACTTTACAATAATATAGCTTATAAATCAGAATAACACATAAGCTATAATTTATAAAGATGTTGTGTGTGAAGTTTTCAAAATATAACGACAATTGTCAAGAAAGTTTGAAAAAATTCTGCCATTTGCAAAAAAGCCCGTGACAGCAATCATCTATCTTTTTTGTCCCTTTTGTTTTGTCTACGCCATGCCTCAGTGCGCTCTCGCTTTTAATTTATTCCGTTCATCAGTGTAATCACTATTTTTTTTATTTCATAATAAAACTAGATTTGGAAGGGAGAGGTGGTGGCAAGATTTTAACATAAAATAAATACAACAAAAAGTAATATTAATGTATTACACATCCTGATATAAATTATTTACACTATTTTAAGGGTTCATTACACAAAATTTGTAGCAATGACAGTGGAAGGAAAAACTGTGAAATTAAAATAAAATATCAAAATGTTTTTATCATTTGATTTTTTTTTCTTCTTCTTTTTGAATGTATTTTTCAGTACATGTAAATATATATCTACGCTTTCCCCCATACTGTTTTTTATAACGTTTTTTTATAAGCCATGCAGCTAGTTTTAATATAAAATTATTTTCTTAATATTGAAAATGTATAGTGTATTCTTCGACATTCTTTATTCTTATTTCCCTTGCAGTTTTTCTTTCTATCTTTTTTTTATCTTAATATTAATTTTAAAAAAGGTGTGAATAATAAATTTTTTTAATATATAGTGCTTATGAATTTAAAATTTGTTTTATGGGATTTATAAAGTACATTGAAAGATGGAACCTCTATTTAACGAATTTTGGAAAAAACGAACTTTTTTCCGGGATTTAGTGACTTCGTTATATAGAGTTCCGACTGTATAAGCAAGAATGGCTCCTAAATTTTAGATTTCTCATAGATTTATAAAATATTTAATGTCATTCAGACAATGTAGTCAAGTGAAAAATATTTCTCATTGTGAGTGGCTTACAAAATAAAATGTAAAGAACAAATTAAATGCAGAATATGTAACACGACTGCAGATAGTTTCAATAGACCTAGTTTTTTACACTTTGTGTAAAAAAATGCTAGCACATATCACAGTTAGTAAATAAATGCATGAGTAGCTGACAATTAAATTACATATTATTATTATTGAATAAATGATGCTAAAATTTCATTAATTTTTATAACATCTACAACACTTTTATTTGTCCTTACATAAAGAACCTAAAACATGTTTATCGACTTTAAGTATTCTTCTAAGTGTGCTTTAGTGTGTGGAATGGGGTTCCTCCAAAACACCTTATAACTCTTCGGATTCTGCGAGTCGAAAAAAGTTTGATCACTGGTTTAAAGCATTCCTAAATCAGAAAATTCATTAGTTTTGGGAGAGAGAGAGATGCTAAGTTTCTGTGCTTCATAAATCTTTTTTTTCCCCTTCATAGATAATTTTCCAATCTCTATCTCCCACAATTGACAATCTATTGTTATTTCAGTTGTGTGTGGTGATTACAGCAGAAACAAGTATTCGTAGCCAAGAATATATCCAGGCGCCATCTGTTGTACTTAGTACTAACTATGCCCCAAACAAATCGAGATAAATTTTTAAAAAAGTTACAAATTCACAATTGTTTTCTTAAGAGAGAAACGCGAGCATACGTTATGTAAAAAATTATAAATATTATAATTCTACTTATAATTCTTCTGGAATCAATCTCCTTCAACGAAGAAAATTAAATATGCTTTTCGGAATAAGTCCCAAAACTGTACATTTCTTTAAAAAAATTAGAATTTTAAGAACACTATCCAACAATTAACTATGTGTTTCATTAATTTTTATTCGAGCTTTTTTTTTTGGCCCCAAAAACTGTATACAAATTGATCCTTATCCTGTATAATCAACCGCGGGCAGTCTTAATTACAGATAGCACTAACGCTGGCTACAAATCGCTACCACTATATAGCTTCTCAAACTTTCCATATTGTGACCCAATTTTGTGTCATAATCTTCATCGCCGCCCCCCTCATACAACAACAATGTATAGAATGCAATAATAACGTACTTCGACGCTAAAGCTACCATGCGACTTTAATATTATAAACTACACATATTACCGATGCAGTAGAGCATCGTTTATCCGAATCAATTGGGACCGGATTTCGTTCGGATAACCGAAAACCGAATGCGATCCATGCAGTATATGAAACCGGACACTATACGAATATTGAAAATCACATCACATGCGGGAAACGTACGTGAAGAAAAAGCAAAATAGGTGCAAAATGTCGCAATTTTACCTTTATTTTGAAAAATAATCACTTATTTTTTGCTGTACCATTGTACACCTTCGTTTTTTCGCCGCAAGATCTCTGACTCTTTTGAGCAGAAGTAGTTGAATTGGACAACAAACACTCTGATTGTTGTTTGTACCACTCCGTAGCTGTTTCTAACGCAGAAAACGCGTCAGTATTTGATGGACCCTTGCTACTTTCGTTGTTGTTGTCCTCGTCTTCATCCGTTTCATCGTCGACAGGGTAGAATTCTTCTTGCACGGAAGTCACAATCTCGTCATTATTTAGCATTTGAAATCCGCAGTCTTCTGCATCGCATGTCATCCAGGTTTCTGTATCTTCTTCATCGCATACTTGAAATCCTGGGACCGATTGGGCAAAGTCGGTCATCTCCTCCCAGTGGTCGTCATTCAAGTCTTTTTCACCTTTTAAATCTGGCCACAGCTTATTCCATGTATTTTTCAGACTCTGTCTTTCGAGCGAGTCCCCTCACTGTTCGAAAACGTATCCATATACAGTACATGTAGTTGACAAAAAAAAATCTGGTCCAGATTTTTGACACTCCGGATAGTTAACGTGCGGATAAACGGAGTTCTACTGTACCTGTATATTATATCTTGTATTCGAAAAGCTTATGGAAGTCACTAGTAATTACTAAACTTGTTTTTAATTTAGTATTGATAAATCAATTATTAAATACATTTTGCCGCACTGATACATTTATAAGTATTTTATATCAGTTTTAATATGTATTTTATTTTTTATCATGTCATAATGTATTTTATTTTGCTTCCTTTCAGTAAATTAATAATTATTTTAAATCTTTTCCATATGCTCGCTCCCCACAAGGAGACGCACCCCACAGTTTGAGAAACGCTGGGTTATGTTGGAGAAAGTATAAAGATTTCATAATGCTTAATTCATGTAGTCCTCCTTTTCAACATTTTAAAACTTATCTGTTTGTATTCAGAAATGCGTGGCCAAACTGTTACGCGTCATGTGTCGGTACAGTATGAATTATCAGAAATATTAATGTATTTTTTACGTAATCAGGCATCTATTTTCCACAAAACGATTCAAAAGATTGATGGGTAACCGGTGGCGTAACGGAAAATAATTGGGCCCCCCGCAAGGTCAAATCTTGGGCCCCAAGCCGGATATATATATATATATATATATATATATATATACAAAGAATTGCAAAACCATAACATAATGTACCTTTACACATCACGTAAAAATATTTAAATATTAAACTTATAACTGAATATAAAATCAACCTGTGTCTGAGTAAACAAAGTAAATAACGTTTAACATTAGAGAGTATTTATAGTATTTAAAAATGGAAAATCTAACAACAGTCGACTGATAACCTGGTAACTTAAATAAAAACGATACACTAAGAAAAACACAAACACTGTAAAATAATATTTTCGATTTCAGATCCTTATGATAGAAAAAAAGGAATCACTTACCAAATTCTTCATTTATGAATCCCGGGATGAGCTTGACCTTGTTCATCAAGTTCCCTGGCATTACTACTACTAACACTTGCACAAGATGATGAACTTGCGGATATTAAAAAGTTATCCAGTTTTGCATATTTGCTATTAATATTATACTCCTTTTCCTTTCGAATTTTTCGTTATTGAGAACCACTCATTTTTTTTTTAACTCCACTCATTTTAGGGCCTCGTTTCTTTTTGTCTTATTAACAAAATAACAATATAAGAACCAGAATAATTAATTCCATTTATAAAAACAGTTCTAATATTACAAGAGAGAAAAGTGAGATCAAAATGTTTTGACAGCGAAGGAACACTTCCTATATTGAAGTGCATTGAATATAAAAATATATGTTCTAAAAACAATTTTGTGAAACATTTCTCATTATGCTTTATTTGATTGAATACTCATAAATCTACGGAAATTTCTGTGGGCATATGGGTTTCTAAATTATAAATCTAGACCATGTAATCATTTAAAATGCTCTCTATGCGTTTACAAGTATCGCAATACTATTTTTCATGAAAAAAGCATGACAGATGTACGTTATTTACGAGTTCACTAAATGAAAATGAAATACATGTGTGTGTGGGGGGGGAGCTAAAGAAGCCAATAAGTTACTGTGCTACTTCAGTAAAAAGTAACATGTCTTTTTTTTCTCCCTACCGCTAACATGAAGTATACTAAAAAAATAGTGATGAATTTTTTATCTTTCTAGCATTTTATCCAATTTTCCGTCTGACTTTCTTTTTATCTGTTAGTAATTTAGGTTTGGAAAGAAAACCCACTAATGAAAAGTATCTCTTTCGTCGCGGGAATTACAGCAAATTAAAATGTTTTTTTGATTGGGTTATTGGATCTAAGATATCTAATAAGCGATCAAAGTTTTGATTTTGAATGATGTTAGATCGCCAATTTGAAAATCGCTTAAAAATTGGATTAAAAAAAATGTAAAGCTAATTTTGTGAAATTCTTCGTTAATGGCGTCAGTCTAGCTTTGGGCCCCCTAGAAGCTTTGCCCCCCGCAGTACGGGGGTTGCGGGGGGTGTAGGTTACGCCACTGTGGGTAACATATTTCAGCAACAGAAATTAGTCTTATTTTGAACGATTTGGTCCTTCAATACAAATCACGAGTGGAAGAAAAATTTATTCCTTTAATAATAAAAAGAAAACTGTCAAATTTAAGTTTCAAATCGGGCATAAAGAAAAAGTTTACTAAGTGCAGAATTTTTACTAAACATGCTTCTAATATGTCGAAGAATGGTCTGAAACAAATATCACAGGAAATAACAGTTTTCAATGGTGTTTTTTGACTTTATCGCAAGTAAATTGGGCAGATACAGAAAATTGTGCTGAATTTTTATCGACAGAAATAAATGCCTATTATTAAAATCGGTAACAACTTTCTGCTTGAAGAAATTAGAAGACAATGTATATTCAAATTCGAATATATTAGAACAATGGGAAAATCATCATGTTGAAATTGATAAAAAAAAATGTGTGGAAATATTTAACCATTTCAAAAATGAACACATTCCATATGAAAATTTAGTTATTCTTGTTGAATTTACGTTGTGCTTCCCTGGAACTAATGCAGCAATTGAAAAAAAATTTTCTATTGATAATGGTTTTTGTACAAGTGAGAAATCAAGATTGTGGGAATGTTGATACACTTTAGCTGCAGCACTTACCATGAAGTTCAATATGAAGAATATTTCTTGTTCCGAAATTCCCAATATATTAGAAAATGATATATTGACAAAAAAATTATTCAAAGGAAAAATACTCAAGTAAATAATTAAAAGGGATGTAAGTGTAAATAGTGCATTTTTTTTTTGAATTAATAAAATGTTTCATATATTTGTATTGCAATTTTTTCTTAAATTTTTCGTCTTCCTTTTCATTGTAAAAAAACTGGCCACCTTATAATAATTAAAACAATGCTCTAGGAACTTTAATCACAAATGTAATATCAGGTTTAGCTTTACTCACATTTCTATGTTTCCTTTTTCTTTTCGTTTATAGAAGAATAAATTTACTAACGTTCTTTAATTGTGTTCCAAAAATGCTCGTAAAATGTTTATATTGTACAAGTGGATTTGATATAATTTTCAATTCCGATGCAAAAAACTCCTACATTGAACAAAAATAATTCTTCATAGAATTATATTTGAATACAAAGGAAGAATGAAAATGCCCCCGGGAAGTGTTGCGAATTTTAGACCAAGTTTACACTCGTTATGTTGAACAAACATTTCGTCTTCAAAAAATGTTTAAGCAAAAAATCGAACTGAAGTTCAGAAAAAAACCATTTTTTCGATCGCGAGCATTTATAAAAACATCTCAACGCATTTGAAGGCTCGAGAGAAATTTTTGATCCAAGCCGTTTCATTAATATTTTGATTGAGGAGATGACTTGCTTTATTGACCTAGCGAAGCTTTTTAACACGCTTTTATAATTTTCACTTATGTAATGGAATCTTTGAACTCGATTTTTACCCACTTTAAAATGTCAGATTAATTCGAAATTTTGCACACTTGTCAAGGACCGATGACAATACAATAATTTCGTAATTTTGTTTAATTGTCCTGATCAGGACTCTCATAAATAAGGATTTTAATGATTTCCAGATTTGGCGACTAATTCATTATATCGTTTCCAGATTTAGCGACTAATTGAATAAACCATTTTCAGATTTGGTGACTAGCTCCATACGCCATTTCCAGATTTGGCGACTAAAAGATTAAGGAGTAACCCTAAAACCGCAAATAAGCTTGTGGTTAATACTCGTGTATAAAAAAAAAGACTCGTGCATATTAATGAAAATAATTTATGTTTTTACTGCTAAACATTTTTATTTTTATAAAAAAAAATATTTATACGTTTAGAAGTGATCATACGATTTAACATTATAGCAATACGTTTAAAAGGTGATAAATTTATGTTCTAACTGCTAAATATATTTTTTATTTTGATAAAACAATATGTTTAGAAGTGATGAAACGGATTAACATTATAGCAATACGTTTAAAAGGTTATAATACGATTGGCATTTAATATTTCTTCTTAAGCATTTTTATAGTTAGGCCTGTTTCTTTCGAGACGGAATCTTTGAAATACAACGATATGGGACTCATCCGAGGCCCCGTAAACGGAAAGAATAAGAACCCTTCAGACCCATTAATTAATATGCATTGAAGAGCAAGACTAATTCCAGCAGCCACGTGTGATTCCGGCTCCAAATATCAAACAGGCATACATTCAACAAAAAAAAATAAATGATAGTTTTAAAAACTAAAAAAACAGGCTTTTATTGTAGATTGCATTAAAAAATCAAAAATCAAAAAAAAAGTTACAGTTTAAAAAAATAATAAATAAAAAACACGTTTTTATAGTGAATCGAACTAAAAAGTAAAAAAATAATTCTTAATATAAGAATAAAAGGATTAACGAGAAAATTAATGTCATTGCGATAAAAGCGTGGGGTGCTCAATATCAATTGTTATAATTCCTTGCTACTTCTCTAATCCAAAATGCTGAGTTAGTGTAAAAATGTAGTACAAAGCACTCCACGCTTTTATCACAATAACATTAATTTTTTCGTTAATCATTTTATTCTTATATTAAGAATTATTTTTTTACTTTTTAGTTCAATTCACTATAAAAGCGTGTTTTTTTTTAAAAAAATTTAAGTTATATTTTATTATGATTCATCTCAAAGAATAACTCGTCTCACCTTGCATCCTTCGCAGGAGGTGACACCATAGTGGAATCCGGAAGCCTTGTCCCCGCACACCCGACAAGCTGCACACCTGGAGTCCGGAACCTCTGAAAAGAGAAAAAATATCACTTTATTTCTCTACTAAATAAGTTCCTTTTACGTATCTGAAAGACAGAAATTGTGATATTTATTGAGATTTTTATTTTTGTGCATCATTTGTGGAGAAATTAGAAGTGAGTCTTATCAATTAGATATGAGCCGTTTCCTTTCAAAGTTGTGGAAGTCCATTTGTGGCAAAAAGTTAGTCAATGATAGCATTATATGCAATCTGTTATGAGCTTTTTATCTTTCAACAGTTCCCAAAAAAATCTTTCAAAATTTTCATCATTTTGTTAATATAAATTTATGTAGTTAATGAAATTTTATATATATATATAATCCAATATAAGAATTTTTTAATATATAATCATATACATATACATACACATATATATAAATTTATACACACATATACATATACATATAAACAAAAATATAAAAATAATCATATAGTTATAAACCTAAGATAACTAAAAGTAGGAAGTAGGCACACAGTATAAAGACAAATTCCTGGCCTTAGGAACCAGGATTGCAGGTTTAAACAAGTTTTGCGGCGCCAACCTTCACCTGTAATTTGTCATACTATGTACCAAGAGAAAAGGAAAGAGTTCTATACGTAAAATTTAAATATTAAGTCATTAAACAAGAATATATGAACATAAACATAACCTACTAAAACGGATTTGTAACGATGGCCGAGAGTGCATTATCGTGTTCCCGCCAAATAGGGAGAGCAGAACCGCATAAAGTTACTTGCGATACGATATAAGAAACGATTAATTGCGATACGATATACGATAATAAGAAATATATATATATACTTTTAAAAATCAAAAATAAAAATAAAAATCATAAAATTAGCGTAAATTATAAAGAAACTCTGAAAAATATATATTAAAGATTAAAAAAAAAAAGCAAGCATGTGGCGCCATCTATTTAATAATTGTAGGATAAATTACATATTGTCTAAATTTAAAAAATTACAAAACATAATAACAGTAAATAATTACATTAATACAAATTGTATCATACAAAATCATTAGAAATATAGTTACAAAGAAAATTAGCAGGGTATCCATGTTCAATACAGTGATTAAAAAATTTTTTAAGATTTAAAAAAATATTATCTTTATCGCTAACTAATACTTTATTGCGATAAATATAGTTAAAAATAATATTTCTATATATAGATATTGATAAATTAGAATTCCAGTAAGGCACTTTGATGATATTAAAATTAAAGGCATCTCTTTTATCATAAATATTAGTATGTAGTTTCAAATCCTTAATATACAGAGATACATCTAGGTAATTTGTTTTGATTGGATTATTATTAATTTTAACTAAGTTCAAGTAGGACGGATAAAAATTAATAATAGGATTTAAATTATCATTTTTACCAAAAATAATTAAATCATCAATATATCTAAAAATGTAGTAGTCATTATTAATAACATAACTATATTCATAAAAATGTAAATAAAGATTAGCCAAACTATTACTAGCTGGGCCCCCTTGTGGGAGTCCTTTCTCTTGTTTATATAAAGAACCATTAAAACTGATATAATTTTCTTTTAAGACAAAATCTATGAGAGTTTTAAATTTGTTAAAATTAATATTAAGGTTATACATACTGTGGTTTTCTAAAATTACTTTAATAATATCATATAAATCAATGGAATTGAAAAGATCTTCAAAGTCATAACTATGAACTGAATAAATATTTTTATCATGAAAAAATCTATAATCTCTTTACTATTTTTAATTATAGCTTTATTACATTGCTGATTAATAAAGTTTTGTATTATATTATGAAGTAATTTGCCTGCAGTAGTAATATATGTTCTAAAACCATTTGTCACAGTTCTAAATTTAACCGGACTTTTATGGAATTTTGGAGTTAAAAAAATATATGGATACTTAATTTTAGGAATACAATAACCTAATTTTTTATAAATAGCAATAATACGATTACTAATTTCATTATGTGACAAATCTAATTTTTTAAAAAACCATTATTAAGAAAGTGATCATAAAGAATATTATAATAAAAATACCTACAAATCACAGCATAGTTACCAGGTACTTTATCAATGTAAACTATGATAAAATTCTTTTGTAAATTATAAATTTTCTGTTTGATATCTTTAAAAGTAGTTTCATATTGAGAATGGTAGCTAAAATTCATAAGGTCTTTTAATATATTGTACTTATACTCTTCAAATGCCTCAATAGGTAGTCCAAATTTAATTGCAGATTTTGTAATAAAATTATCTATATCTTTACAAATTTGTTTTTTAACAGTATTGTTGTTATTAGAAACATTTAATCTAAAATTAGTGCCTTTACTCATTATATCTTTTAAAATATTATCATTGATTATATCTAAGTTACCAGTAACTACATGTTTATGATGACCATCAATAAAATCATTATAGTTTTTACATATACAATCTTCTATATTAATAGAGGGCGAACTATTGTTGTAATTAAAGATAAATCTGCCCATCGTTTTGTTATATTTAAAAGCTTTCTTTACAACAACATTTCTAACTGGAAAAAGAGACAAATGTCTATTAAATACACTAGAAAAGTTAATTTTGTCAAAAGTTTTATTCATGAATAATAAAGTGCAGTACTCTGTAATATATATATATATATATATAAATGTTGTGTTGGTTTGTGTATGCGCGCATAACTCAAAAAGTTCAGCATGGATTAATCTGAAATATTGACACAACGTTGCATTTGTCTCTGGTCAGGATCTTATGTACTTTTTTTTTCGAAATTCTCTCTAAATTTTTTAAAATTTAATTTTTAAGTGATTTTTTTGGTGTTATGACGTCATACGTTGTCACGATTCGCTCTGAATGCGAAAATTTAAACTTTACGCTTATAATTTTCAAAATTATTGTATAACTCTTCTATGGTTATGTTTATGCGTTGTCATATTTATCTATTTATTGTCCTTTGATACGTAATTGGGATTATTTTTCGAATAAATCTTTTTTAAAAAGTTATTTTTTCAAGAACTCAAATTTTGTTTTGTAGGTTTGGCAACAGTTGGATAGCATTATCGCGGGATGTTTACGACTTTGATTAAATTCTACATCCTGTTTTTCTGTAATTTTAAGCTAAATTTATTTCTCTTTATTAAGCGAAAATGAAACTAACATAATTGACTTCTGTACGCTACTCCTGAAATAAACAGACGTAGCCAAATGCCGCGATATATTTTAATGTGACGAAATTAATCGACGGAGTTTTTAATAGGAATTTTTTTTTCTTTTTTAGACAACTTTTTAAACTTCATTTTATTCTTACGTATTATCGCAACAATCGCCAACTTTAATGATAACTCGCAAAGTTGGCCATTCCATCTTCGCAGATGTTGTACGCGCGGAATTGGCAATCGTGCTTCGTTTTATACAATATCGCTCAACCAATCACAGCACACTCGGGAGAGGAAATAGACGAGCAGGTCTCCACTCTCACAAATCAAATTCTCACAGCTTACGACAATTCATCTAAGCAAATACACCCTAATAATAACTACTACATTGATAACGACTTAAGAACACTCTTTAAAACTAGAAACAGAGCACGTAAAATTTATCAATACTCAAGAAATCCCGCTGACAAAACAACACTTAATAGAATTCAAAACAAGATCAAAAGGAAAATTCAAGCAGTCACTCAGAAACAATGGGAGGACAAACTCGCTTCTTTAGACACGGTCGATGGTTCCCTGTGGAGCACGACCAAAGGCTTTAAGAAGAAGAGATCCCCCATTTCAGCCCTTAAAGGCAACACCGGGATCGCCTACACAGACGAGGAAAAAGCTGAAACACTAGCGAACTCGCTAGAAAGCCAATTTCAGCTTAACAACATCTCAAATCCAATTCAAGACAACAACCACATAAGGCTGGTTACTAGGTTCTTCAACAACGAAAATAACTTCGACGATTCACCTTCTGTTACTAAACCCTCTGAAATAGTTCAAATAATTAATAATTTTAAAATTAAAAAAGCCCCAGGCCGAGAGGGCATTACTAACAAAATGTGCAAACATTTCACTAGATCGGTCGTCTTCCAATTGACTAATATTATAAATAATATTCTAACAGTGGGATACTTCCCAAAAATTTGGAAAACAGCTTCGGTTATTCCGATCCTAAAACCTGGGAAAGACCCTACTCTCCCAGATAGTTTCCGCCCCATTTCATTACTACCTGTTCTCAGTAAAATTACTGAGAAAATTATTCAAAAAAGACTTTGTCAACATCTCAACGATAACGACATCTTAATTCCCCAACAACACGGCTTCCGAGCCGGACTCTCCACATCACACCAGCTTCTGCGGGTGGTGGAGTACATAAAGACAGGATTTCGCGACCGGAAATCAACCGGAGCTGTTTTCCTAGATATTCAGAAAGCGTTTGATAGAGTATGGCATGTGGGGCTACTCTACAAATTAATCAAAATTAACACCCCTTCCCACTTAATTAAATTAATTTCTTCCTTCCTTACTAACAGATCCTTCGCGGTCAAAGTAAATAATATCCATTCGACTAATAGGAAAATTAACGCTGGAACGCCCCAGGGCAGTGCCATCTCGCCAATTTTATTTAATATATATGTAAATGACATCCCTAGAACCAGCCAATCCACGATTTGCATGTTTGCCGACGACACGGCGATCCTGGCACAAAGTAACGAATTACAACTCGTTACTCACTTCTTACACAAACATATAGCCAAACTAGAAGACTGGTTCTCTACTTGGAAAATTGCTTTAAATGTAGCAAAAACAGAGGCCGTCTTCTTTTCACACCACATTAAAAAAGAACCACCAAAATTATATTTACACAACACGCACGTACCCTGGTCCAAAAGCACCAAATACCTAGGAGTAATCCTAGATAAAAGACTCACTTTTAAACAACACATTATACAAATACGTAGAAAATTCAATATTTCCGTCGCTAAAGTTTTCCCCTTAATTGCACGGAAATCATGTTTATCTTTAAGAAATAAAATGCTTATTTATAAACTCGTTCTCAGACCAATTCTACAATATGCAAGTCCAATCTGGGGCCACGCAGCCTATTCTAACATCAAGATGCTGGAATCAGCTCAAAATAAAATTATTAAAATTATCACGGATTCTCCGTGGTATGTTAGGAATGACGATATTAGATTCGCAATCAAACTTAAAACTTTAAAATGTTTCTTCAAAAAAATAGCCACAGAATTTTTCAATAATATAGATAATCATACAAACCGAGCAATTGCTCGAATTGAAAAATATGTAATTAATCCTTCATATAACAGACCGCGCAATATTTTAATTTAATCGCTTAAATTCTTAAAATTCTTCAGATAAATCTTAAAAATTATACTAGACTTACTCTCGACCAATAGGAACAGAGCAAGCCGGCCAATAGCGAAGCGAGCACTGGGATCGCCTCGGCACCCAAACTCAATTCCTATTGACACACCCACACCCTAAGAGTCACCATAGGCTGTCCCCTGATTGGACCACACATCCTCAAGCTAATTCACTCAAATACCCGCTCTTTTTGAACGAAAGTCAGACGAGGCGGTCCTTCCGACGGTGCGGGTAACCCTGTGCCGAAAGATTCTCCGACCTCCATTTTTCTTAAAGTCCGCTCTAGTGGACAAGGCTTTAAATTAATTAATCAATCACACATATCAAGACAACACAAATGCATTTAATCAATCACAACACACTTAAATTCTCATTTATATCTACACAAAAAATAAATTATTAATTTTTCATGTTAACACTTTAAATTATCCACACAATATTTTTATAATAAAGCAGCAAAGGGCTAAGTGAAAGCTGAACTCATGCAACTCATCCAGTTAATCCTGATTGGAGATTGAGCTTCCCTGCGGGAAGCAGGTTCTCCTATTAATCCATCAACTCTATACAATATCGCTAATAGGTTGCGATAATACGTAAGTACCTTTCATTTGATGTTAGTATTGAAATACAAATGTTAAAACTAAGATTTTCTGATTTTGAGTCATCAAAATATTGCACCTTATTTTGTTTTTCATTGCTTTATAAGATTGTTACCTTTAACAGATTCCATTAGTAATTTTTTAAAAAAAATACTGGAAGTTATGGTTTGTTTTTGTCAGGGACGTAGAGCTACCGCTGTATCAATGATGCAGGAGCTCCAACGAATGTTATTACAATTCCAATTACATGGTGCTCATATCTGAAAAAGGGCCACAAAGGAATTCGGATACAAGGCCCACTCAGAGATGTTTTGTAATTTCATATGTTTTTCTTTAAACCTTCACTTTAACTGCAGTCAATCGGCTTGAGTACATAAAATTGTATTGCAGCAACTCGAACTTAGGTCATCATGCTGGCCAAGCAAACGCAGTGCGAGGGATAAATGCTGGTAAAATTAGAGTAAGCATCAGTGAATGAGCAAAACAGACAGAGGGCTCAAATACATGTTGAGGAAGCAGGTTGTCATAAGATTGTAATTATTTTTTCAAATTTTACTTTCGCGTTGATAAAGATAGTTCAGCTCTTTTTATGTCAATTACTGTACGTATTGTATATAATTTTTCAATTTATTTTTAAGCACAGAATATTTACTTTGGATATTTTTTATATATAAAATACTAAATTTAATTCTGTACACTCTGTATGTGTTTAGCGAGTAGCATACCGATTAAAATCTTCCACCTACTGTAAAATCCGGCGTATAATGCTCACTTTGAACACAAAAAATAAGATCAAAATTTACAGGTGTGAGTTATACGCTGGGTATAAAAATGAGGGCTTTAAAAATTAAAAAATAAATGAGCATAAAAAAGTTAAACTTCGAAATATTTCGAAATACTATTTATTTAAAAGACATGGCATTCTTATTGAACTTAAAAGGTGGTAGTTCTAAAAGTATACTATTTTTGCAATTGCTTAGATAAACACCTTGAATAAATCGCTTCTAAACATAACAGCATTGCATTTGTACATTTCAGGTTTCTTCGTAAAAAAGGGATGCACATTATATAGCGAATATACCTAAAATTTAAAAATTGTACCTTGAAAGTATGGGTGTGCGTTATATGCTGGACTTTACGCTATTTTATCTTTCTCCAATGAATCTAAATTAATATAATTTTTTATGGTACTTATATTTTTTCTTTAGTCGGCCATTTACCTAAAATCGAAAGACATCGCCAAATACTGCAATATGCATTCAATAAGGGAAGAACATTCTATGCCTGTTTGTGCATAATAATAATACTTTTTTGCACTTGGTAGTGAATTTTTCCACGAAATAGTTATTGTAGTTTTTAATAGTTGGGGCAATAACATTAGACTCACGAAATATCTATTTTGTGTAATTTCAAAATTTTATTTGGTGTTACTGTGAAATATAAATGGAAAAATTAAGATTTTCTGATATATATTTTGTGTTTGTTTTGATATTTATGTATTATCGCAACCATATTGGAAACATTAGCACTTAATTGCCAATTCACCGTGTATGATGCGAACAAATTCGGGGTTGATATAGTTGCAACAGTACCTAAGAACCTTTGTTTGCAACTTTTTTGGGTGATTTTATCAAAATGATAATTTGTTGTTAATAATTGGTTTTTGATAGCTTTTTATCATTTAGGTTTGTTATAGCTAGCTGTACCCAATCATGTTTTCCTGTGGATCAGTCTGGTTAAAAAGAAAGGAAAGAGAAAGCACACATTTCTAATATCTTTAACTGTTTGCACTTGAGGTATGATTTTTTTAATTAAAAAATGTGGAAATATACATTAACAAAACTTTACTAAACAGATTTATTTCATTTGTAATTTGTTAACAGAATACTCCCAAGTTATTATGGTTTTTTTTGTCATGGTATGAATCTAAAATTATTTGCATTGTCTCTCCATAGAAGAGGTGCCAAGTTTGAAAACCAATTAAATGACTCTTCTTGAGGTGAAAGGGTTAATTTTACAATGCTTATGAGTAGACATTTTCTGTTGCTTCATTGTCTGTATATATACAGAAATTGTCTGCTGTGCCTGCTTTAGAGCAGTTGTTGCCATTTTTCAACACTTCATGAACCACTTAATGTATAACTTTATAATTAGCGTTTCACTAATAGGATTGATCTCTATGTGGTGGAGCACTATAGCTATATTTACGTCTTTATTTAATCTTTTATGCCCTGAAAATAAGCGGTAAAATCCTAGGAGAGCCCACACCCTTGGCGACAAACCAAAAAAGGCGCCAAGCCAGAACAAGATGGTGCCAAGCGAAAGCGACAATGGCGGCAAGGAAATATAGCGGGATAAGGTGGATGCATAATGAAAATATATGTAAGCAATACAGAAATTAAACATTTGAGATAAAAAAATATAAAAACAGCACTTACTTTCTTAGTACTGATCTTTTCCGAGTGGAGGGGACAGCGTAACAACAGATTTTAAAAAAGTCTTAAAGGTCTCATCGCTAAGCGAATGATCGTGTGAACGCCGCCATATTTATTCTGCAAGGTAATGGTCGAACATACATTCGGCGTGGCTGGCACGATTTCGAAGAAAGCGTTTTATTGCCGACTATGTTACATCATGCTGATCATTACATTTAGGACATTCATAACTCAAAGCAATCAATCCTTCCTTCATACACCATTCAATCAATTCTTTCTTACCTTTCGCATTCAACAAAGTAAAAAATTCTAAAGTAAATTCCCTCACGCACGCAACCAGCCCGGAGACCAACAACAAAATGAAATTCGAAATGCGCGCCCACAAAGTACGAAAATGCTAGAAATAATTAGGGTTGTCGTATGTAGTGTTTAAAAGTAGGGTTACCAAGATGGCGCAATTATCGCCAACCAAAGTAATTCGCGCCAAGGGTGTGGACTCTTCGAGGAGTGAACCAAATAAGCTTCATGAAAAGCAACAATCAACAAACTGAAGTGTTTTGCCTACAATTTTCCAAAAAATGGTTGACGTCACCAAAAATCACTAACCTCAGGAATTATGTTTTTTTTGTTTAGTTATTTCAGTAACTAAAAGCTTTTAGTAAAGAATAATTTGTGTTCCGTAATATGTTGTTTTGTTGTTCATCTTTTTTTAAGCTGAATCTTCATAAAAGTATAAATAATTTCCCAATTTTTCTGCATACCATCCAAAATTTTTCACGCATCACCAATTGGTGACTGCTGCTCTGTAACACACATCAGTAATTATGTATTAGCATCACTGTAACAAAATTGGTGCCATATATATTGTACCTTAATATCTAAACAATAAAGATTCTAACATTTTTTTTATGAAAAAAGAAATGGAAGGAAAATATTGCGATTTGCATGGCGGTAATTTGGCTGTGGTGATGCTAATATTTAAGTACACCGATAGCAAATAATTGTCCATGTGAAAAGTTGTCTGTGTCTAGATATAAGCCACTCTGTTTTTAAGATAGGCCCTTAACTTTGTTGATAACAATTGCTAATACTAATTGAATTGTGAATTGCGCAAAAATACTCCCATCATTATCAACACTTTGTCGTAGTTTTCTGCTGCAAAATCCGTGTTTATATTGGAATTTTCCTGGCGTATTCCATTAAAAATACCTTCAGCCTCTCATTGCGTTGAATTTCAGCTGTGTCAGTTGATGCACGTTTAAAGTTAAATATTTCATTAGCATTTTTTATTTTTTTGTCTGATTTTTCTTTTTTTTTTTTTCATGTTTTGAAATTTTATGTTTTTGTTTTAATTTTCTTTTCTTTTTAAGTTTTTAAGAAATTTTATATGCTTTGTTTGAATTTTTTTTTCTTTTTAAGTGCAGTCAATTGGCTTTTCACTAGATAAAAATAATGCCTTGCGGGAAATCAAACTTAGGTTGTCATACTTGCAAGGCAAAAGTACTACAATGAGTGTAATTGCACATCAAACTGAGAAAGAATGGATATCAGCAAACGAGAAAAGCAGACAAAGAATGTCACAAACACAGGCTGAGGGCGCAGCAAAGCAACATGCAGCCAGACTTGAGGAAGCTCATTTGCGAGCACATCATTCGTGTTTTACAACATCAGAAAGATGTTAACCACAAACAGCACATCTGCGTCAAACATGACTTTGTGGTGAGCAATCACACAATAACAGTCAACTTGCATTCCGGTACAACAAAGTGGATGATTCTAGGTTCAGGCAGCATGTTCTCATTTACACAATGATGGAAGTGTATCCTTATTGCAATGTTCTGGAATTTAAGGGAGAAACCAAAGGAATGTTTGGTACCACTGAAAAAATTAAACTGCCTCAACTTAGAAAACAGAGCCATTACAAATTTTGCTTGCTAGATATACTGCAGAATCGAAACATTTCCTATATGACATCAGGAAATACAATTCATGTTTCCAAGTGACATTGTTTGGATAAATGTGCATTTGTGAACACACCTCTAATTTAATAAAAATATCCATAAGCATTGTAAAACTAACGCAATTCCCTCAATGAATCCAGAGTGGAGCCATTTAAAATTTATCTTCAAACTTGAGGTCGCCACTTTAAAGACAATGTAAATAAATTTAGTTTCATAACATGACACAAGGACAAAAATAAGCTCTAATAACTTCAAACATTTGGTTAACAAATTATAAATATCAGTTTAGGAAAGTTTTTCGTATATATATTTATACATTTTTTTTATAAAAGATCATACGTGCAATGCAAATTATTTAACATACTGAAAATATGTCCTTTCTGTTAAACAAGACTGAGCCACAGCAACGTGTGGCAGGGTACAGCTAGTATATATATATATACTGGTGTGCAAAAATTAAGGACGAAGTCGAAAAATTAGTATATCAGCTGAACGAAGAGGCAGAGCGGACAGAAAGACCAATCAGGAGATTAAGTAAAGTGATGTACGGTAACAGATGCGCAGATATGCAGGTAGACGTAATGGGAGAGTGTCGAGTGTCTGAGTAGCATAAAGCATGTTGTCGGTGTAAGATCAGTATTTCTGGCAAAGAGATTGCACGCCGTATAGCAGTTAAAATCACACCGAGTTGCTGCCTCAGCGAGAAATGGCGAATAATCAATCTGTTCGACGACATCTGGATGCTTTTACCCGAGGTCGAATCATTGGGAAGTTGGAGGAAGGCCGCAGTGTGACAAGTGTGGCTGCAGAGTTCGGAATTGCTCACAGCATCGTTTCACGACTTTGGAGACAATTTCAAACTACAGGAACAGCTATCCGGGGGTTCAGTAGTGGTCGTCCACGAAGAACCACACCCGCAGATGACCGGTACATTGTCGTACAGGCCAGAAGAAACAGGCGGCAGACAGCGGGAGAAATCGCTAGACACACGACACAGGCGACTGGACGACCGATATCGCGTTTTACCGTGGCCAGAAGACTGCACGGTGGTGGTCTGTTTGCACGACGCCCTGTACGGTGTGTACCTTTAACGCCTGCCCATCGGAGAAGGCGTTCTCTGTGGTGCCGGGAACACCGGAATTGGAGAGACAATGAATGGGGACGAGTACTCTTTACAGATGAGAGCAGATTCAGTTTGAGTAGCGATTCTCATCGCATACTCATCTGGAGAGAGCGGGGAAGCCGCAATCATCCCTCGAACATCATTGAAAGGGACAGGTATAGAGGTCGCGGTGTTCTCGTTTGGGGAGCATCATGCTTGGTAGTCGTACAGACCTTCACATCTTCGACGCAGGTTCAGTCAACGGGACTCGTTATTGTAACCAGATTCTTCTTCCATATGTGCGTCTTTTTAGAGGCGCTATGGGTCTGCAGTTCCTTTTCATGGACGACAATGCACCATGTTATCGCACAGTAGCTGCCGAACAGCTCTTAGAGAGTGAGGATATTGAACGTATGGATTGGCCGGCACGATCTCCGGATCTCAATCCCATCGAGCATGTATGGGATTTTCTAGGCAGACGCTTGGCAGCTCGTACCTTACCACCAGTAACGATTCGGGAGCTTCGATTGGCGCTGCAAGACGAATGGGCAGCAATGCCTCAACAACTCACTGACACCCTCATTCTCAGCATGGGCAGATGCTGTGAAACCTGCCGAGCAGTCAGGGGAGATCATATCCCCTACTAAAGACCGGATGTTTCTTGCTGGACACCCATCACAGGGATGTTTCGGCCTTCAGTCGCATTGCGCTCCATGCTACTTTTTAAATAAAACTTCTTTTTATCCATCTGATTTCTCTTTTAGTAAGTGTTGCTTACATATTACACATGTCCTTACGTATTGGGGATCTAACGGTATTAAATGTGTTGATTTGGAAAGCTTTTGTACAAAGTTATATTGAAAAAACCGTCTCTCTCTCTCTCTTCCTTAATTTTTGCACACCAGTGTATATATATATATATATATATATATATATATATATATATATATATATATATATATATATATATCAATAAAAATGTAATTATACTTTAAAGTGGTGTAAGCCCACTTTCTGTAAAGGCATAATATTTAGTTTAAAAATTATTCTAGGTAATTTCTCTACTTCATTTTGTTTGTGTGGCAACACTGTAAATGACAAAAGAAAAAAACAAAAATAGTTCTTTTACTGGAATTTTGGTGAATAATGACAAAAATGAAAAATATCAGTATAAAGTTGCAATTAATGTAATTTAAATGGCATTATCTGAAGAATTATTGAAAAAGAGCCTTTTTATTTATTTATTTTTTTATATACATTTAATAAGAAATTTCATAAAGATATTGATTGACTCAACTGAAATCCAGTCTTTAATATTTCATTAATGTATGATTCT
>BMAU01003394.1:27500-62835 GCA_019973935.1 Trichonephila clavipes | reverse complement strand
AATTGAAGTAATTATACAGTAAACTGAGAAAATTATTTGAAGGAGATAGATAAAGTTTGCACTAATGAATTTGTTGAATAATTGGAAAAGTTTTTTTTTTCATGGAAATAGATAAGTTTGTGTTCAAAGTACGTTTATTCGATAGTTGTTTTTTATGGAAATGGATAATTGAGTTGAAAAGAAAATCACATGGTTTATTTGATAAAATTGTTTGATGTACAGAAGAGAATGTTTTGATTTTAGGATTTTGGGGCAAGGGAAATTGAGTTGATATAATTATACGGTATAATTGAGAACCTTTTTTTGATGTAGATATTGTAATTTGAGTTAATGATTTGGTACGGTTTCGAGTAAATAAGCTGATGAACATAGATAAGTTGAATTAATGATTGTGTGGTATATTTAATAATGTTTTGAGATGCATTTAGGATAGTTCGAGTTGAGGATTATGTGAGAATTTTGTAAATAAGTTGATGAGCATAGATGGTTTTAGTTAATGGTATTGCGGAGAAGTCGATTAATTATTTGGAAGCTGAAGATAAGTCTAGTTAGCATTACTGGGCATATTAGAGTTGGTGTACAAAGTTGATTATCTTATATGGTTTTAGTTATTGGTATTGAGGAGCAATCGATTGATTATTTGGAAGGTGCAGATAAGTTTAGTTAGTGTTATTGAGGCTTAAAATGTGAACGATCGGAGGTAAAGGCAAATTTGGATTATCGAGGAATCCTTTTAAGGTTACTGAGAATTTTAGGTTGTTGTTATAGAATTATATTTGAGTTATTAATTGGAGGATTTTCGATGAATTGAGTTAGCAGTATTATTGTAAATCGAGGATCTTGTGTTTTTTTTTGTGTTTGTATAATTGTTGCGCGTATAGTGAAACAATTTGAGTTTTTTTATATTATCTGGACTTGTGGATACATTGTATTACGAAGATTGTTAAAAAGTTATGTTGATTAGTTTAGCGATATTTTTTTTATCTTGGAATTTATGTTTAATTATGTGTAACACTTGCAATAATTTTCTTTTAGTTAAATTACTTTACTCTGTATGTGTCGCCTCATATGACTTGGGTTGCATATCAATTTTATGTTTTTAATTTTTTTTTCTGAAATTTTCAACTGCACTTGTGATTTCTGGAATTTATTTCTCAAATGGAAATTCGAATGTATTGAATGTGGAAGAATTTTTTTTTCTCCTCTCAAATTTAAATTAAAAGCATTAATCGCTATAGTTAATTTTTTTTTACAATCGGATTTGCTAAATTTTTTTTAGTCTTAATTCTGCATTCTGTTTCTTGTGTTGGCGGTTGCCGGCGATCGTCCTATCGCAGGAATTGGGATGTTTTGTTTTGTTTTGCTTTTGTACACATTGGGGGTGCATACTGATCACATGCGCACTCATAGTTTTCAATTCTATATAAATTTAATTACAGTATTTTTTTCTTAATTTCATTTGTAATCAATGCTCGTGGTGAAATTTTTCTAAATTCCTTAGGCTACTCAACATTCTTAGAGGTTATAAATTTTTTTGTTACCATTTATACGACTCGTTAATTTATAGAATTTTAATTTGCAAATCTGAATTAATTACGTTAATTTTTTAAAAAAAAAACTTTCATTTGTAACCAATGCTTGTAGTGAATTTTTTAATTTCTTAGGCTATTAAGCATTCTCCGAGGTTATAAATTTTTTTTTCTCCACCTATGCACACCCATCGTTTCAATCTCTAAATTTTTACTTTTACTTAATTATTTTCATTAAATATTGTTATCAATGCTCTTAGTGAACCATTGCAATTTCTTATGCTTTGAGTATGTGAAGAGTTCTGCTAGTAATTTTTTTTGGTGGTCTGAGACATTCACTTCACATTAGTCGTGTCAAGATTTCAATGTTAAACGATTATGACGTGTCTGTTTCTGGGTGCCACGCTTGAATTGTATATAGATGTTTTCACTAGCGTTTATTTCTTATCAATGTATTTTGTTCAATACTCCTATGTGTGGGTCTTGTGAGTAGCGCAGTTGTTAGATACGCAAATTTTGATTTTTTTTATGTGTTACTTGTCTTAATTTTTTTTTATTATTTAGTGGCACACGATTCTTTGTGATTGTTTAAGGCCTCATAGGACTCTTAAATTTAATTTTTTTCGATTTTTTGAAAAAAATATATGTTAAAGCCTCAACGTTTCTGAGCATTTTGCTACGAAAATTTGTTGATACTGTTAAAACTTCCGAAGTTATTGAGAAATAACTAGTAACACGTAAGCAAAAACTTGCATCTGCCACGCCCACTTTTGACATCTGTCAGAACACATTCCAAACATTTTAATATTTCGCCGATTAGTTTTATTTAACTAGCCCCACCTAATATCAGATTGATTTCGGGAGTAGCATAACTACAACTCAACTTTTGACTTCGTTTAATCTAAGCGGGATTGTTTGTTTACATTTCGATTTTGGATTAGCAAACTTTTCATTTGTTATTGAAAGCTTTTTGAACATGGATGTTCCATTGAAAAAACTTCATCCGGAAAGAGACCAAAGAAGAAAAGATTTCAAGGTAACATGTATCGGAAGAAATCTCTGTCTGAAAAAGGTATTATTTCTTTTGAAAATGTTTCGCCAAACAAAAGTTCATCTGTGAAAAAATTGCCAAGTGCACACAAGATTTCAGAAGCTTACGAAAATGTAGTTTCGGCCGAGTTTCAAGGTTATAGACTAATAGACATTAGTTTATTATTTTCCCAAATTGAAAAGTTACTTTGTTGCTCTGTGTGTTATGGCAAAATAAAAATGAGTTAAAAATCCACTGTAGGATTATTTTCCACATTTCAGTTCACATGCAGAAAATGTAGCATTGAAAAAAAACTTAATTCCTGTGAATTGATTGGTATAAAAAAATATACCTGAAATCAACAGACGGTCTGTTTTGGCCATGCGCTATATAGGCCAAGGATTGTCTTCGCTCGAGACATTTTGTTCTCTTATGTGTTTGCCAAATCCAGTGTCTCAGAAAGCTTACGACAGAGTAAATGCAAAGATAGCTGATATAAGTGAAGCGCTTGCAAATGCATCGATGAAGAAAGCTGCTGTTGAGGAAAAAATTATTGATGGCACCGTAAATTCTGTTGTAGTTAGCGGTGATGAGACCTGGAAGACCCGTGGGCATACTTCTCTTATTGGAGTCTGTGCATTGATTGGAGCTGACTGCGGGAAAATTCTCGACATGGAAGTCATGTCCTCTTATTGCAAAGGATGTGACTCCTATAAAGGGCCAAAGTTTGGACCAAAATATAGTGCTTTTTTGGCAAAACATCAAATTTTCTGCAGAAAAAATCATAGCGGATCTGCTGGAGGAATGGAAGTTTGCAGAATGCAGAAAATTTTTTTCCGATCAGAACAAAAACATGGATTAAAGTATCAGCGATACATAGGTGATGGTGACTCAAAGACATTTTTGTCTATTGTTGAAAAAAAACCATATGGGGATAGTGTTCCCATTGAAAAAATAGAGTGTGTGGGCCATGTCCAAAAGCGAATGGGTAGCCGCTTGCGGAAGTTGAAAGCTTTATGGGGAAAAGAAGCTTTCCGATGGGAAAACAATTGGTTGGAAAGGTCGCCTAACCGATGCTATTATAAGCAAATTGACGACTTTTTATGGCAATGCTATTCGTGCCAACTCCCATAATGTGAATGAGATGAGGCAAGCTGTCTGGGCTGTGTGGGCTCATACATCCAGCACAGATGATGATGAGCCGAAACATTGGTTTTGCCCAAAAGGCAAAAATAGCTGGTGTAAGTACAATGTTTCGGTTCACAACAATACAGTTAATGAATTTTCTCACAAGAACACCTTACCAAAAGCAGTTTCTGAAGTTATTAAACCTGTTTTTAAAGATTTATCACACTTGAAATTGTTAAGAAGGTGTTTAGGGGGGAAAACTCAAAATGCTAATGAGTCATTGAATTCACTGATTTGGAAGTATAGCCCAAAATTAATTGGATCAGGAATTAATGTCACAAAAATAGCTGCATGTGAATACAATGATGGAAGTAAGAACAGAATTGATCTGATGCGTGCTTTGAATTTAAAAATAAATAAAACAAATGTTTTGAATTGTGTAAATATTGACAAAGTGCGCAAGTCAACGGCTAAGAGACAAGTTTCTAAAACCTCCTTTGAAGCTCGTAAAGCTAAAAACTTAAAATACTCAAACAAATTGAGCAATGCAAGCTTGCAGAGGGCAATATTTATGCTGCTGGGACTTTTTTAAAGCATACTGGTATGTTTAATTTTCTTTTTTTGTTATTTTTTATCTTTAACTTCATTTTTTTCTCAAAATGAAAAATTTTGCCTTCCGCGCAGAATTTTTCAAAACCTATTTATCACGTCAATATGAAACTTCATACACATGTTCGAAATAAGGCTTTTTATAACTTATACAAAAAGTTTTAAACAAATTTATATATAATTTTTTTTTATTTGTGTTTTAATTGAATTTTTTCATAAAATTTTAAAATTTTCTTCATAATTGTATTTTAAATTTTTTTTTGTTCTCTAAATGCTTTAAAAGTGTGTATAAGTTCAAAAAGGAACATTTTTATATCAAATAAAATTAATTTTGTGAATTTTGATCAATTCTGTTCTTCAGATTTCTGCGTGGTGTAAAATGCTAATTTTCATATTTTTGAAAAATTGACCAAATTTTATTTCTTAATAACCTTTTTAATTTTTTCTCAAATTTTCAGAAAATTTGAGAAATAATGTAAATATATATGATTATCATGTGGTAAAAAATTCAAAATATTGTTTTGTTTTATTGCTAAGTTACATTGGTTTGAAGAAGGATGTTTTCTTCGAGTGCATGGATATCTGTTAAGGATCCTATGACCCCTTAATTAATTCTATTTGTCATTCTGTGTTTGATGTTTTTGTAAATTGTTTGGGTGATCCATTCAGTGAATTTTTTTTCCCTCTTTGTACATGAACGCAATTGTAGTTGTTGATAGTTAATTTGTTTTTCCCTCACGGAATTGGGTAGGAACTTTGGAAATTGCTTATAATTTTTTTTAAATTCTTATTTTATGTTATGAGAGGTAAGAGGAGTTGAAGGTTGGTGCTTGGAGTCTTCGACGGCGGTCACAAAGGGCCAAGTTTTATTTTTTTTTTAATAATTGTGGCTTCATTACTAATATGGTTTCCCAGGGAGACAAGGTTTTTTTATTTTTGCAGTTTAGCAGATTTCGTAGAGATGTGGAAGCGCTGATGGAGCTGCGGGCATCATGGACGAGCATGGGCAGAACCCCTTCAGGATTCAAACAACACCGGAAGACCAATAGAACGACGAACTATAGTGCTTTCAGTGAGATTACGATGCTCCAGACATTTTTTTCTTTTCTCTCCCATCAGGACGTGAACAGCTGTTCGTGAACCAGGAGTCTGTGAATCAAGAGTCCGTGAAGTGCCTGTTGAAAGGAAGACGAGTCTTTCGCGACTGACTATACAAATTTTTTTTTGGACTTTGATATGGACATTTCCTCAATGAATTTTCTTGTATTGGATGTGCCGACGCTAGGGCAATTTTGTATTTACATTTACTTAACTGAAATTTTTGTGTATCATTATTTTTAGTTTTGTTAATCTGAAAGAGGGGAGGAGTGATGGGACGTCGCCGGTCCCTAAGGTTGCAACTGTAATTTTTACATCTGCCCTGTTGTTGTTTACAAAGGAAGGAATTTGGTGAATGCGTCTCTTTTTATTCCACCGAAAAGGGTGACGCGTTCCCACGCCTGGAAAAGGGCACCGCTCCCATAAATATAGGCCAATTAGACATCATTGAGTGTAAAGAATCTCAAAGCCACCGCGGAATAAAAAAGGATGCACCCCGAATTTGTCGCTCTAACGCACTCTCTGACACCCACTAGCAAAGGACATAATGCCTCGAGAATTCGTGCATTAAAAATGAATAAATTGTTTTTACCTGTCAGAAGGAGAAGCGACGCACAAAAACACCCCAGTCGGATGGAGGGACAAAACGTTTTTATTTACAAAACAGGAACGCTATTTACACTAGAAGCAAGCGACTACAGCGCTGATAAACAGGAGTTACAACAAGGTTTTTGTGTCCCATCGACGATATACTTTACATATTTTGCATTTCGTTGTGGCACTGATCTTTGAAATATTTCCTCATCCCGTCTACTTCCATTTTATTCCAGATCAGTTTCAATTCGACAAGGTAAAAACATAATTTTTCACAAAGATGGGAAATGCTGAAGCACCGTCCGTGTGATTTGTATATTTCAATCATGATGCAATTGAAACTAGCAGGACTTGGCAAAGTATTTAAAATTAGAGTCATTGTGCTCCAGAGAAAATGTTTATCAGATTCCCCGGTGAGACGTTTCATCTGATTAGCAATCCTCCATGGGAATGATAATTTCAATCACAGGTTGAGATACATTGTGAGGATTGGATTCAATCGAGTCAAAAATACAGTCATTGGGGTAATCTGTTGGTATGGGAGATTTCACATAAATGAGCTTTTGACATTTGATTTCTTCTAGACGAACCTTTTTCACATCCAGTTTAAAACGATGTATCCACTCGGGAATAAACACACTTTTGTCGTCAGGAGTGTCCACCAAGGTTAGTGTAGGTCCATTTTTAAACTTGTCCGTAATCTTTCGCATACCCGTTTGATGAGCATAGCCAATGGTGAGGGCCTCTAAAAACAAATTTCTCATCACAAAATTTTCAGCATGCAAAATGGAAAAGAGTCCTTCGATATCCACTACACGGGTATTTTGAAGAGCCTTGGGATAAGGTTTATGAGAAGGCAATACATGTTTACAAGGAAAGACGTGGGAATGGTTGGAAACATTTTTAATCTGCAACATTTGAAGGAGATCTTTAACGCGAAAGTATAGGTGATCATCCACCCCAATCAAGACTTGGAGTGGAGAGACTGAAGCAGTGAGAGCCAACTGGAACCACATGAAGAATGAAATGATTCAACTGAGAGCATCAAGCTTATAAACCTTATGCACAAAAAAAAAAAAAAAAAAAAAAAAAAAAATAAATATATATATATATATATATATATATATATATATATATTTTTTTTTTTTTTTTTTTTTTTGTGCATAAGGTTTATAAGCTTGATGCTCTCAGTTGAATCCTTTCATTCTTCATGTGGTGTTCCAGTTGGCTCTCACTGCTTCAGTCTCTCCACTCCAAGTCTTGATTGGGGTGTGTATTATTTATAAGCTTGATACTCTCAGTTGAATCCTTTCATTCTTCGTTGCATCTCTTTTAAACAAAGTCATGCTTACTGATATGGTTAGTCAGTTTTCTGAAGATTTGGAAGCTTTGCGCTTGCCTTTGGAGAAGATCTCCATTTCTCAACGGCAATTGCAGCTATCCCAATGGATTCGTTACATTCTCCTGTCCAACGACATTCGTCTCAATATTAAACTCGTGGCTCTTATACAAAAGAATGTGGACAAATTATCCGCACCCAAGCACTTGGAAAAGGAAATTGAACAATGGTTCAATGCTTTGAAACCCCAGGGAAAAGTGGATTTGATCACAGAGTCCTACCTCCTCCTGTTGTTTATGTTGCATCTACGCTTCATCTACGAAAAGTTTCCCGTGAAAATGTTTGAAATTAAATTTATCGCTCTCAAAGTCGCCGAATCCTTTCTGGATGCTCTGGATGAATGCATAGCACGGTCCAGAAAACGTCTCTACTATTATGCGATACTGGGCATCTCGGCCACCGTCATGGGTGGATGTTTGTTTAAGCTATTGGGTTGAATCATCTCGTCAAAGCATTCAGTGACCCTATGGCAAGAGTCAACTAATTCTCTGTAATAAAGAGACATTCATTTAACGACCATGCCATCAATGTACTCTGTAATAAAGATACTAGATGAAAGGGACAAACCATGTTGTCTTGAAAAATTTAAATTGTAAATAAAGAGAGTAAAAATTTTTTGTGTGTAATGTTTATGTGTGTGAAAATATTTGAAAAGAAAAAGTAAATGAACATTTAAAACTGTCTTATAAAATATATATATATATATATATATATATATATATATATATATATATATATATATATATATATATATATATATATATATATATATATATATATAATATATTAAATATATATTAAATTGTAAATAAAATTAAAATTTTTTGTGTGTAATGTTTATGTGTGTGAAAATATTTGAAAAGAAAAAGTAAATGGACATTTAAAACTGTCCTATACAAGTATATATATATATATATATATATATATATATATATATATATATATATATATATATATATATATATATATATATATATATATATATATATATATATATATATATATATATATATATATATATATATATATATATATATATATATATATATATATATATATATATATATATATATATATATATATATATATATATATATATATATATATATATATATATATATATATATATATATATATAATATTGTAAATATATATATATATAGTAATATATTTTTGTGTATATGTTTATATATATATTATATATATATATATATATATAATATATATATTATATATATATATATATATATATATATATATATATATATATATATATATATATATATATATATATATATATATATATATATATATATATATATATATATATATATATTATATATATATATAATTTTTTTTAACGAGTCGTTAGCTTAAAGCTGAGCACAAACTTTTACACGTTTTAATTGACTGCCAATTAATCTCTGCCTCAATCCCTTGTGACACCCAATAGATTCCCCTGCTCAATGTCTCGAGGGTCATTACACTCTCCAATCACGCCATCAGTGTGTTGAAACAAGTTGGCTTCCCGAGATTGCCAAGCATCCATGCTTGCCACCTTTTCTAAAGGATGATACAATCTGAGCATAATGATTCCCTGAGCACATGCAAACAAGGAAGCAACGATGCCACTGAATGCTGCATATGTTTAAATAATGATGATTCTGAACGGTATGCATTGATTGAATGCAAACACACGTTTCATTCCATTTGCTTAAAACAATGGGTGGAAAGTGGTAAAAATACATGTCCCTACTGTCGAGGTAAATTACTGAAAAAAGATAAAATTAACATTGGATGTGGTGCATTCGCATTGCAGGTGTTGCGAGATATTTATGGCCCCGAGATTGATGCCATCGATTTGGAAGATTTAATGTCTGACACGGAAAGTGACTCGGATTCTGACAGTTTTTCCGAATCAATGTTGGAGTTTATTCCAGGCACGATGGATCAATTGATACAAGATTTACTTGAATCCATCCCAAGATGATAGAAGGATTTAGGTTAAGTTGGAATTTTTTTACAACCTTGGATTCGATTAGGCAAACTGTAAAATAAAACGAGTTGCAACCATGGATAAAAAATAAATAAAAAAAAATTAAAATTTCCGGTCCTCTAGCTATATAAGCGAGGCTCCTATTTCACAGAGTCATTCCTTCACAGCAGCTCGATTAAAGCTCTCCTCCCCAGCCGCATTCCAGCCGAGTTTCAATAAAGATGACGACCCGACCCAATATCGACTATCTCGTATCGATTGAATGGATGAGGTATCAAAGGCAATGGGTGCCTTTCCGTATTTTTTTCGCCAGTCCCTTTGATAACAAGCAGGTGGAAATTCGTCCGAGCCTGGACAGCCTAAGAGCCTTTTCCTACCAGGACATTATCAAAAACTTGAAACATTCCCATTCCCTCCTGGAAGAGGACGAAAACTGGGATCATCCTGGCATTATACGTGTGCCCCATGATGAACTGGAGCATTTTATCAAGGCCCACCTGGTAAAGGATTATCTGGAACGTGAACACCACGGTTGGGGTGTGGTGATTGGAGCCACAGATCAGGCCACCTACATGTATTTGGACCGTATCATTCCCGAGGTGATGCAATATGTGGGAAAAGAGCACCACGCGGAAACAGTGGTGCTCGACATGATGAAACGGTACCGTGGGAGGGAGGAACACCCCGCCAATGTATAACCTGCCAACCTGCATTGTATAACATGCCAACTTGCATTGTCTCTATGTAATGTATCGTCAATTTTATGTAAAATGTAAAAACAAAATAAATTTATTAATTTAAACTTTAAACTTTGGAGCTGTGTTATTATTATTATTTTAAATATCTGTTGCCTTTTTTGTGACTTTTTGTCCTCTGCTTTTCATTTGTGTCATTTCAGAAATTTCAGTGTACCCAAAAATGTTCCCAATTTTATCATTAGTCTATGGTAATTACTGCAATTAAAAATGTCCTAAAATCGTCAAACTTTTTTAAAAGTGTACAGTTTTTTGACAGTCGTTACCATTCAACCTGTGTCTCAAAACCCTCTCACCCTCTTTTACACTCCTTGCAGTTCAATGAGTCAAAGCAATCTTACCTATTTTACAGTCTTTCTTTGTTAAAAAGTGTACCCATTAAGTATTTTTTTTTTTTACAGTCTCTATCATCAATTAGCACTAGTATCGAGGGCCCCGGTGCTTCCACAGCTCTACCATTAGCCTATGGCAATAACTGTAAATCAAGTTTCACCTATCGTTTTACAGTCATTACCATACATTAATACAGTCGGTCGAAAAAATATCTGAGCACCGTGACCCTTTCAAAAAATGATTGGAAATGGAAAACGACCTTTTTTGAAATGAAAATGACCATTGTTGAAACGAAAACGACCTTTGTTGAAACCATCTCATTTAAATCGAAAACCATCTCATTTAAAACCATCTCATTTAAAACCATCTCATTTAAAACCATCTCATTTAAAAAAACCATCTCATTTAAATCGAAAACCATCTCATTTAAATCGAAAACCATCTCATTTAAATCGAAATCCATCTCATTTAAATCGAAATCCATCTCATTTAAATCGAAATCATCTCATTTAAATCGAAATTTAAATCGAAATCCATCTCATTTAAATCGAAATCCATCTCATTTAAATCGAAATCATCTCATTTAAATCGAAATCCATCTCATTTAAATCGAAATCCATCTCATTTAAATCCTCCACATTTTTGGTTCCCACCTTTTCGTTTCAAACGGCTCCTTTTACATGACTCTTGATCCTTTTTTACCTAATTTTTATCCAAACCTTACCTTTCAGATTTCCATCCAAAAGGAACGTTCAAAGGGCTCTTTTGTATGACTCTAGTCTACTTTTTCATCAAAACGTTGTGTTTATGTCTTGATACCATTATCTTTCAAAGTTTTACTGAGAACCTTCCAACGTATGCATTGTGTCCATTTTTCACCTCATTTTTATACCCCAACGTTGTGTTTAGGGTCTCGATCCATGTATGCAGCAAAGTATGCGGGAGAACGGTGGATAATGCACAGTATAAAATTTTTCAGATTTCTCCCAAAAATATTTTAGCACGGGGCGAGAGAAAATGTTTCATGCCATCCCAGAGAGACAATTGAGACAGGGGTCATCCACAAATGAAATTTAATCATGTCAAATGAAACAGGGTCAAATCCCAAAAATAGTTTTAACATGGGGGTCAATGACATGCTGGACAGGTCAAATGAAATGTTTTGGTGAATGAAATGGATTCATCTTGGTGACGATTCACATGCCAATTCAACTAGATGAGAAGGGGCGATTCAATTCCAATCTTGGTGAGAAAACCCGAAAAAGAGGGGAACTATGCCCACTCAACTTGAGACATCTAAAAACATTTACTGTTAAGACTGCCATAATTTTGAGATGGAAACAAGACTCCAAATAACAGTCTTAATCAAAAAACATATTATTCCAATCTTGGCCTATTTAATACTCTAATGAGGTCATGTGAAACGATTCCTATTGACTGGTGCATGTCGTAATAAAGTTTTAAAAAAGATGCCATCCAATGTTGGCATATTGTGTGTCTTGAAAAAAAGGGGGGACCGAGTCGACTCTTGTGTCGACTCGATCCCCCTTTTTCGGTAAAATTTTTTTTTGACTCACTCTACTAAATGAGACGTCTGTTTTTTGCATTCAGCCTGCAGCTTATTAAAATACTGCAGGTATCGTGCAAATCGATACGATTTCACCATGGTACACTCGGAAATGTTAAAGTCCTCGTGCACCTCATCGTGCAGGTGGTCAGGCAGGCTGTGGTCATTCAAGTCCCGGAAATGAGGCAATATTTCCAGATTGATCGTAAAAAGTCCCAGCTTTTCAAAAATTTTCCGCTGATCCGAGCCCTTGACGACAATCAGACCTCTGTTTCCTTGGGCCAGTTGACAAAACTTGCCCCGGACGCAGAAATCCAAGTATTCCAGAGGCACGGATCCGGGCAGGTGGCTTTTCAGGCTGAGCAGTTCGTTAATGTAGCGGTTGGCTCGTCTGTCTTTGTCTGTCGTGAGGAGATTGGAGTGATCCACCGTGATACAAATCACTTTGGGCTCTGTGCCATCCTCCGGTATGCTGGCAATGGACAGTTCGACCGGAACAGGTTGACCACCATGGTGAAATACGTTTGCATGGGCGAAAAACGCTAGAGAAGACATGTTGCTGAGTGAGAATGTCTCTGGTGGCTGAGCGCTCGCCTTTTATACTCTGCTGGGGTCACGTGAATCGATTCCTATTGGCTGATGCTTTTCCAATCTTGAATCACCAGACACTTATGGCATACAACAGCACGATTCAGCACCAAGGTTCCACAATACGGATAAATTTAATCTTGCTGCATCCAACAGCACGATTCAATGCCAAGTTTTTAAAATACGGATAAATTTATCCAACAGCACACGTTTTTAAAATACGGATAAACTCAATCTTGGTGCATCCAACAGCAAACGGTTTTAAAATACGGATAAATTTAATATTGCTGCATCCAACAGCAAAAGTTTTTAAAATGTACCTTTCAATCTTGGTACATTATGTGACCCGAAAAAGGGGGACCGAATCGACTGTCGTGTCGATTCGATCCCCCTTTTTCCGGGCCAATGTCCCTTTACTGTGTCAATGCCGACACTTTGTAGCTCCATTCAGCATGCACCTTATTAAATTGCTGCAGGTATTTGGCAAATTGGTACGATTTTACCATGGTGCAGTATGACATGTCGTCTTCCTCGTGCACACCCTCATGCATGGGGTCGGGAAAGGTTCCATCGCAAATGTCTTTAAAGTTTGGCAGATTCTCCAGGGCCATGGCATACAGTCCGAGCTCTTGAAACATTTTTTGTTGTTCTAATCCTTTGACCACCATCAGGCCCCTGTTGCCTCGGGCCAGCTGACTAAACTTGCCCCTCACGCAAAAGGGCAAGTATTCCACGGGCACACTCTTGGGTAACGGGTGGTGTACCAGACGAAGACGGGCATTTTCTTGGCAATTGAATCGAACATCTTTGGGATTGGAGGGTTGCCCGGCATGATTCACGGTGATGCACATGATTTCGGGATCGCTGCCATCCCTGGGAATCGTGGCAATGGACAATTCGATGGGCACTGGCTTGCCCTCGTGATGAAACACGTTGGCATGCGCAAAATAGGCGGGTTGACTCAACACAGACATGTTGCTTCAAACAACAGAATGATTTCGAGCGGCGAATGGCTCGCTTTATATATGGTCGAGGAGCGTGACGTCAGAGGGCATTCCATGAACCAAAGCCTTTTCATGCGAGCGCTGCACGTGTTGTTCCAAAGCCCGTTTCCAAGGTTGAAGACCCACGATGCGCCAAGGCACAGGATCGTCTCGATGCATTTCCCAATCATCCAACCATGTCAACCATTTCACGTACACGTCTGCGACTCGAGGGCAGTCTGTCAAATCCAAACTATACGCATCCGTAGTTTGAGGTTGATACGCCTCCCAAACTCGGTGAGAATGAGGACGACCCACTTGAAAGAATTTCAACTCGACCCCTTTATCCCAGGTCAGATCCAAATGACTCGTAAACACAATGACCGTTTTTCCAAACGACCGAGGAATGTGCACCCCAAAATTGGGTTCAAAAAGATGGTGTAAGGATAGTCTGGCTCGTAATACGTGACTCGATCCGGCCACCGACCCAGATTTCCAAACACGATAGTGGTGCGCTGTCGACACTGGTCCAACAAGTGTTGTACCGAAACCATTTTTTACATGCTCTTGTCTCCAAGCTTGGTATTTTTTGGACAAAAAAAAAGAGACGGGTTTCAGACAAAAATGAAATTTATTTACAAAATTCGATTATCATACACTTACGAGAAAAAATGTCACACACCACAAAATAAGTATGAATATGTCGAGAAACTTTTACCGTCTTTGGAGCATACTTTCAATAAAGTTTTAAATAATCTAAGAGATCAGGAGGCATCTCATGTCGAATTGAGTACGAGAGCGATAAAACAACATCATTACGTTTACAAAATCGGGTCCTTGTGTTTTATAAAGACGCCTAATATTAAATCTAATTTATCTCCGAAACTCAGACCTAAGTTCGAAGGTCCTTACAGAGTAATAGAGCGTTTTTCTAATGTCAATTATAGGGTTCAACATGTAGAACAATTGAGGAAAAGATTTAACACACATGTCAATCGGATGATTCCATTTATTAAGAGGTTCTCATATTTGCACTTGAATAATTTAGATGATTTGCAACCAGACGAGACGGAGGTTAAGGGTATTGTTCCAAGTCTACGGTATAATTTAAGGGCTCGTGCAGGCAGCTCATCTCACTAATACATTTTCCGCGCTAAATTTTTGAAGGAGACTAAACTTTTTTTTTTACAAATCTTACGCTTCGTCACTTCGAGAGCACACATTGAATGGTACCTGTCTCATTGTCGCACCTTGTTTTATGTAATGTTTGATGTTTTAGCGAGATCAAATTTTGTACTCAGTTATTTAATGAATGTTATTTATTTATTGAATTCCAGTTCAATTTTTTTATGCAATTTGTTTCATGTCTTGATTTGCTGCTTAAATGACATAATGTTGTATGTTATTAATATCAATTTTAGCTCTAGATAAAATATTTTGATGCTGTGTGTTTTATGCAATATATTAAAATTTTTGTGTAATGCAAGTGTTATTTAATTCTGCTATGAGATTCATGTATGCACGTCAATTTTAATTTTATAAATTTTAAGCTTTAAGCCATGTTTGTGACGAAAGTCAAATTTTGGGGTCCATGGACACCTCTCATGAAATTTTAATGCTGTTACACTATACATACATATTTGGCATTTTTTCATTTATTACATAATTTTGTGTTGTGATCATTATCTAGTATTTTTAAATTTTTTTTCATACAAAAGTTTCCTTTATTGAATAACTTAGTTTATGCTGATTTGATTGTGTATAACTGTGTACTTTCAAGTTAAATTTTGAGTTAGCATAAAATATTAATTTTTGGTAGCGGCATTTTGTTAGAATCAATTTTATTGCTAAGTTGTGTTGGTGTATTAATTTTAAGTTCTGTGTATTACTGAATTTATATCTTCGGAATTTATGCTTGTTAAGAGATGGATAGAGGTGGACGCTTTTAAATTTTTATGGTCTATTGGAAATTATATATATGTTGAAACTTAAATTTGTTTTGCTCGGGTTGTTTTTGTTCTGTCATATGATTATTAATTTTAATTTAAAATTTTCTAGTGTCTCGGTCAGGTGTTTCAATGCCGATTTAATTATTGTTTTTTTTTGTTAGAGATTTGGAATTTTTTTGTATGCTTAAGGTTCAGATTAATTGTTGTTGGTTAAATGAATGTGCAGTCATTGTGTCTCGGAGGTGTGCTAAACTTTACTAGGAGCTTTTTCGTCCACACCTCTTTTCGTTGGTATTCTCCCCCCGCACGCGATTCGGCCTTAGGAGTAATTTCCCCTTCGCGCCCACCCTGCTGTCGCAACAGAGAGATAAGAAACTCAGCAAATTTTTTTTCCTATGGGTTTTCGTTTTTTTCCCCCCCCTTGTTTCCTGTTTTTACTTTCTGACGTTGCTGCTCGATGCTAAAAAGTTTTTTTTGTTTTTGTTTTTGTCCTAGACGCAATAGATTTTCTTTCGCGGTATCTGGTATTGTTGTTTAGATTTGGTTTGATAATTTTTTTTGTTTTACTAATTGTTTAAGGAGTTGGGTAAGTTTGAGTTAGGGATTTCGTGGAATATTTGAGAAAGTTATTTGAAGGAGATAGATAAAGTTTAAAATGATGAATTTGTTGAATAATTGGGAAGGTTTTTTTTATGGAGATAGATAAGTTTGCGTTCAAAGTACGTTTATTCGAGAGTTGTTTTATATGGAAATGGATAATTGAGTTGAAAAGAAAGTTATATGGTTTATTTGAGAAAATTTGTTTGATGTAGAGAAGGTTATTTTGAGTTAAGGTTTTTGTGCAAAAGAAGATTGAGTTGAAATATTTATAGGGTTTATTTGAGAAAGTTGTTTGATGTACAGAAGGATATTTTGAGTTAAGGATTTTGGGCAGAGGAAATTGAGTTGATATAATTATACGGTATAATTGAGAAAGTTGTTTTGATGTAGAGAAGGTAATTTGAGTTAAGGATTTGGTACGGTTTCGAGTAAATACGTTTATGAACATAGATAAGTTGAATTAATAATTGTGTGGTATATTTAATAATGTTTTGAGATGCATCTGGGAAAGTTCGAGTTGAAGATTATGTGATATTTTTGTAAATAAGTTGATGAACAAAGATGGGTTTTAGTTATTGGTATTGTGGAGAAGTCGACTAATTAATTGGAAGTTGCAGATGGGTTTAGTTGGTGTTACTGAGTATATGAGATTTTGTGTACATAAGTTGATGAGCATAGATGGTTTTAGTTATTGGTATTGTGGAGAAGTCAATTGATTATTTGGAAGTTGCAGATAAGTTTAGTTAGTGTTATTGAGGCATAAGATGTGAACGATCTCACGTGAAGGCAATTTTGATTGATTGAGGAATCATTTTACGATTACTAGTGTTATATAATGATATTTGAGTTATTAATTCGATGATTTTCGATGAATTGAGTTGCGGTATAGTTGTAAATCGAGGATCTTGTTTTTTTTTTTTTGTATGTTTGTTGCGCGTATAGTGAAACATTTTGAGTTTTTTTTTTATTATCTAGACTTGTTACATTGTATTACATTGAATAGTAATAAGTTATGCTGATTAGTTAAGCGATAATTTTTTTCTCTTGGAATTTATGTTTAATTATGTGTAGCACTTGCAATAATTTTCTTTTAGTTAAATTACTTTACTCTGTATGTGTCGCCTCATGTCATGGGTTGCATTATCAATTTTATGTTTTTAATTTTTTTTCTGAAATTTTCAACTGCATTTGTGATTTCTGGAATTCATTTCTCAAATGGAAATTCGAATGTATTGAATGTGGAGGAAATTTTTTTTTCTTTCTCTCAAATTTATTTTAAAAGTATTAATCGATATAGTTAATTTTTTTATACAATCGGATTTGCAAAATTTTTCTGTCTTTATTTCATTCTGTCTCTTGTGCTGGCGTTTGCGGCATGCAGCAAATCGTTCGCGCAGGGAATGGCATGTACATTTTTTGCCTTTGTAAACATTGGGGGTGCATACTGATCACATGCACACTCATGGTTTGCAATTCTAAATTTAATTACAGTAATTTTTTTTCATAATTTCAAATTGTAACCAATGCTTGTAGTGAATTTTTTAAAATTTCTTAGGCTACTCAGCATTCTGGCAGGTTATAATTTTTTTTTACCGTTTATACGACTCGTTAATTTATAGAATTTTAATTTGCAAATCTGAATTAATTACATTAAATTTTTTTTAAAACTGTCAATTGTAACCAATGCTTGTAGTGAATTTTTTAATTTCTTAGGCTATTAAGCATTCTCGGAGGTTATAATTTATTTTTCCAACTATGCACATCCATCGTTTCAATTTCTAAATTTTTACTTTAAATTAATTAATTTTATGAAAGATTGTTATCCTTGCTGTTAGTGAACCATTGCAATTTCTTATGCTTTGAGTATGTAGAGGGATAAATTAGTAATTTTTTTTAGTGGTCTGGGACATTCACTTCACATTAGTCGTGTCAAGATTTCGATGTTAAACGATTATGAGGTGTTTGTTTCTGGGTGCCACGCTTGAATTGTATATAGATGTTTTCACTAGCGCTTATTTCTTATCAGTGTATTTTGTTCAATACTCCTATGTGTGGTTATTGTGAGTAGCGCAGTTGTTAGACACGCAAATTTTAAATTTTTTTTATGTGTTACTCGTCTTAACTTTTTATTATTTAGTGGCAAACGATTCTTTGTGATTGTTTAATTATTTCTATTTGTCATTATGTGTTTGATGTTTTTGTAAATTGTTTGGGTGATCCATTCAGTGAATTTTTTTCTCTCCTCGTACATGAACGTAATTGTAGTTGTTGATAGTTAATTTGTTTTTCCGTCACGGAATTCGGTAGGAACTTTTGAAATTGCTTATAATTTTTTTAAATTCTTATTTTTATGTTATGAGAGGTGAGAGGAGTGGAAGGTTGGTGCTTGGAGTTTACGACGGCGGTCACAAAGGGCCAAGTTTTTTTTTTATTTTACAAAACAATTGTGGCTTCATGACTAATATGGTTTCCCTGGGAGACAAAGTTTTTATTTTACGGTTTAGCAGATTTCGTTGGAGATGTGGAACCGCCGGACAACCAACAGCCAGCATCACGGACGAGCCGCAGACTTCTTGGGCGGTGCGACGACATAAACATAAATGAACTCTCTTCTAGCATTGATTACAATTTTTTTGTGTGCTGTTAATTTGAAGGAGGGGAGGAGTGATGGGAGGTCGCCGGTCCCCAAAGTTACAACTGCAGTTTTTACATTTGCCCTGTTTACAAGAAACGGAATTTGGTGGAATGCGTCTTTCTTACCCCACCTCTGAGGGCGAACCCTAGCAAAGGGTGACACGTTCCCTCGCGTAGAAGGGGCATTGTACCCATATAATATCGGGATATCGGGGTGTGTCATTAGAATTTCCCGCGCTTAAGAATGTCATTGCCCGTGGTGTGGTAACCATACACTGACTCTGGACCAATCAAAAGAAATTAAGCAGACAAAGTAAAGAATCCGCTCTAGGATTCGGAAGTGAAGAGGACGCCAAATAAAAACGGGATGCACCCCGATTTCGAGAGACACTCTCTCACACATACGACTCAACATAGACCCAGGCCTTGAACGGGACTCCGCGGGACTCCGGGCGGCGACCATGATTCACTTCCTTTCAATTCTCCCTTTCTCAAAAGCTAAGTAGAATTTTGTTATGCAACTATTTGTAAATTAACCCAAAATTAAATTTGTTAAAATAAATATTAATAGTTATTTAAAGAACGGCCTTTTAATTTAGTGTACTGTTTTATTGTCATTAAAGGATTTAGTGTTTGAACTTAAGCTATAATGCGATGTTACATTAAGAACCTGTAATTTTAGATAATGGATATATAGAAAAAATATTAACCATTTAAGTTAAACAAGCGTCGCATTAATAGGAAGTTTGTGAAGTTTTCACAGTTGCAACTCGAACCAGTCCGTCGTTGCCTGGATGCACTTGAAGAACTCGAGCCATTGGCCATGTACCAGGAGGACCCTCCTCTTTGATCAATACGATGTCATCTTCCTTCAAGTTTGGTTGTGCGTCCTGTCATTGCTTGCGAGGTTGTAAGGAAGAGATAAATTCGGAGCTCCACTTCTTCCAAAAGCCCTGTTTGATGTTTTATAGCAACTCCCAACGATCTCTGTGGTTGTAGGTTGAAGGAAGCTCCTCTGGAACTGAAAGAAGAACATCACCTGTAAGAAAATGTGAAGGTGTGAGTGTAGATATGCATTCTATGTCAGAGTCATTAACGTAGGAGAGAGGCCTGGAATTTAGTAATCCTTCGATTTGTGTGAGCAAGGTTGTTAACGCTTCAAAAGTTAATATGGTTTCTCCCAATACTCTCTTCAGATGAAATTTGACGGATCGAATTTCTGATTCCCAAATACCTCCAAAATGTGGTGATGAGGGTGGAATAAAGTGCCAATCTATTGAAGTTTTGGATAAGTAGTAAGAGATGGCTTCATTAGTTGGTAAAGAAAGCCATAACTTTCGTATTTCGTCAAGTTTTCGACTATCTCCAACAAAATTCGTTCCATTGTCACTATAAATGTGGCGGGGAGCACTACGACGAGCACTAAAACGACGAAGTGCAGCTATGAAGGAATCAGTTGTTAAGTTTCCTACTGCTTCAATATGAACAGCTTTAGTTTCTAAGCATACAAATAAAGCAATGTAACCCTTTTTAGATTTAGTCCCTCGACCTTTGTTGCATTTAATCAGTACAGGACCAGCATAATCAATACAGCAACTGAAGAAAGGTCTCTTAAGCGTGACACGGTGTTTTGGTAAATTGCCCATCAGTTGTGGTGTTGTGGTGGATGTTTTGAATTTGTTTCACTTTAAGCATTTTCTAATACATTTGTTAATTAATTTTCTACTTCCTACGATCTAATGGGACTGTCGAAGAACGTGAGCTAACAAAGTCGGCCCAGCATGTAAATGAGCGATGTGTTGTTCCTTGATAAGGAGTTCACTAATACTATGCTGAGAAGGCAGTATGATAGGATGCTTCTAAATTAATCGAAGCCCTGGGAATTTTGCAATCTCCCTCCCATCCGTACTAAACCATGTTCATCTATGAATGGATGGAGGGAACGTAATGGGCTTTTGGGTGGCAGATAAATCTGTTTCTTAATGCTTCGTATTTATTCCTGAAAGTAGAAACCTTGAACCCAACGAATGATGGTTACTTCGACGTTTTTGGTTTCCGAAAAAGTAAGTGAATTAGTATTAATATGGGATGAACTGATCGATGATCCTTGAGATGCTATCTTTTTACAGTTTTTAAAAAATCTTTGCCAATAAGCAAAAATGAGAATTATTTTGGTGAGTGAAGAGTAATGTTTGAATAAACCATGAATTACATCATTTGATGTGTGAGTAAACAGATTGAAGATGGAGACTGATTTTTGTTCCGCTTTTACCTCATCCGAAGCCTCATCGCAACTGGATTCAGCCTTGGGCCAACTAGAAGTTTCTAGCCTTAGCCAGGTTGGTCCTTGCCACCATAACTTGCAATCTGGTAAGCATTTAGGATCAATACCTCGGGATGCAATATCTGCGGGATTTTCCTTAGAAAGCACATGTCTCCAATGCTTTGTAGGTAGAACTTCCATAATTTCGGATGTTCTATTTGCTACGAAAGTTTTCCATTTGCGAGGGGGACTAGACAGCCAGGAGAGAACTATTTTAGAATCCGTCCAAGCGAATACATCAAAGGTATAATGTTTTAATGTCCGTAAGACCGATTTAAATAGCTTGGATAGTAAATGTGCACCGCACAACTCCAATCGAGGAATGGAAACTTGTTTGACAGGGGTTACTTTAGTTTTTGATACAAGTAGTTGAACCTTTATTTTGCCGTTGTGTTTCTGCCGACAGTAGATTGCAGCAGCCTAAGCTAATGAAGAATCATCTGCAAAACCATGCAATTCTACTGTGTTGTCTGCTGTAAGGATGACCCATCTAGGAACAGTGAGGTAGTTGATTGCATTAAATGCCTTTTGAAACTTAAGCCAATCCTCTGTTAATTGTTGTGGAATGGGAGAATCCCTATCTGTTTTTGTAAGCCAAAGTTTTTGATAAAAAATCTTCATAAATACTGTACAAGGTGAAAGAAGTCCTAAAGGATCGAAAATTTTGGAAGATTCAGATAAAATACGTCTCTTTGTGAGTGGTGGTGAAAGTTCAAGCGATGGTTGGAAACCAAAAGTGTCATTGGATGAATTCCAAAATAAGCCTAATACTTTGGAACTTTCATTAGAATCTTTGGAAAATTCAACTCGTGTATCATGAGAATTATGTTCTGAAAATTGAGCGAGAAATTCGGTGGAATTAGAATTCCATTTTCTTAAATGAAATCCGCGAGTACTCAAAACATGAGCAATGTCCTTGCAAATGGAGATTGAGTTATTTGGCGTATCTGCTCCTGATAGTAAATCATCCATATAAATATTTTCCTGTAAAACTCGGGAGAGGTTGGGATTATCTTTATCATCGAGAGCAATTTGCTTAATACACCTAGTGGCCAAAAAGGAAGCTGAGGCTAAACCGTAGGTGACAGTTTTTAGCTTGTATGTGCGAATGTTTTCATTAGAGTTATTTCTCCAAAGAATTTGTTGGAATTTCTGATCTTCATCAGCTACTAAAATTTGACGGTACATTTTTTCAATGTCCGCTGTAAATACAATTCTATGAATTCTAAAATTAAGGTATCCGTACACCTTCGAAGAAAATTTTTTAAAAAATTGTAATATTTGCTATTAAAATATTTTTTACTGATGAAATATAACTTAAAAATATGAAAAATACATTTAATATGTTACTTGTAGTACATAAAAAAATTTTAGGGAGTAAAGCATAGTGTAAATAGTAATTAAATTGATTATTAGAATAACGCACATAACTCAAATGTAAACAAAAATATCCCTTTTCTGTAAATTTGATGATGATCATAATAACAATTTTTAGGGCTGGTACTATTTTCTTGATGATAATCAATTTATTACAATTTTTATCAAGTTTCGAGTAAAAGAACATTGAAAAATCATTAAAAAATTATTACGAGCATGATATATACCTTAGTTACTAAAACCATATCAACTATATAATTATGAAAGTAGTAGGGGTTCTTTAAATCTATAAAACAAATATATTTATAAAATTTGAACTAATTTGGTTCACAACTTTTTCTGATATTTACGTTGTCAGATGTCAATACGTTAAACAAATTCATTTTGAGATAAATCAGAAATAAACTTTCAACTGCAAATTTTGATATTAAACACAATTTGATATACTTAAAATGCTCCTGATTTATAAATAACACCTTCTTTACTCTCTAAAACATTGATTTTTTTTTCCTTGTAGCTCTTAAAATTTTTCTACGCTGCTTTACATTTGGTGTTGAATGTCGTTCTGCGTCGTTATTTCTATTGATGTCAAGTTGTTTGTATGATTTTAAAGTAAAATAACCAGGAGTTATATTAAGTTTTTTAAAAATTTCAACACAACCCTTGTATCCATCCTTAAATTGGATCACAGCATCCAATGAACCAGATTTTAAAGCTTTCAGGCACACGAAAACTTCCTTGGGTACTCTCTGCCATATAACGCCATTTAAACACTCGTTTAAATTTTGTGTTTTGCCATGCAGGCTTTTAGTTAGCAGTTCTTTGGTACACAATTCTAAATATGTAGGCTTAATCATGTTTAGCACTTCATTTGATAGGCCTTTATATTTTTCTTTTGGCTTTTTGCCACAAGACAGTGCTCGCTGGTAGTAGTACCAACAATCTTTTCCGATGGGACACCCATGCATCGGTTTCTCGACACTTGATGAGCAATGAAACAAAGCCGCAATAACATTTTGCTGAAGACCGGATAGGTTTCCAACATTGCTACGAACAGCAATCCCATAATAGTTTTGCAATCGGTCAATAAAAGAGTCGGTGAGTTTGCCTTTACCAGACATATTTTTATTTTTAGACTTTAGTTTGCGCAATCTCGCACCTACTCTCTTTTGAACATGACCAATGCATTCATATTTTGTGACACTATCCTTCCCATAAGTATCTTTGACAGTGATAAAGCCCTTAGAGTCCCCGTCACCATAATAATGTGCATATTTAAGGCCTCGTTTGACAATAGAACGTTGGAAGATTCTCGTAGCACCAACAGCTTCCATTTTTAACGCAGAACCTTGAAAATTGCTATGGCACACGTGATCTGCTGCAAAAGTTTCCGACTCAATGCTTCTGGGCATTTTATAAATCTTTCTGCAGGTGGGACAATATGACGACATTATTTCAATGTCTACTACTTTACCAGTGTCAACTGACAAAGCTGCGACACACCCATTCATGGAAGAATAACCTCTACGCTGCCACGTTCCATCAACTGAAATGCCACATTCAACAATTTTATTTTTAGTAGGATGTAGCCCTAAAGTTCAGAAGCTGCTTTTTGCATTGATAATTCACTAACTTCTGAAATCACGGACATGAGTTTATTCTCATTATTAGTGTACGCAGTTTTACTGAGCCTGGGTAAAGTTAACGTACCACATAATTTAAACCCAGCAGAAAAACCTTTCCCAATTTGTCTCATACCATACACAAATCTTGTATTTACTTCAGGACAGTTTAAAGTTTTCTTTGAACTAGAAAACCCTGAGTAAAAGTCACAATGTTTACACCTGATAACAAAATTTGAGCACAAACCATATGTGGAATCCTCAGAAAGCAGGATACCTTCTTCGAAACATCTTGGGCAGCAAAGTTGTAAAAACAAATTTAAAAGGACTTCCATATCAATTATTCTGTTACCAGTAAGTGGTTTACGTTGATATTCTGCTATTTCTTCATCAAAAAGGCAGGAGGTATTTTAATTTTTGAAGAACTGGCGTTGGTAGATGTTGCGCTGCTATTTTTTAATGTTTAATGGTAGATCCATTACCTCTAAATTGGCGTTTTCTCTTTGCACTAACTCTACGTTTAGCATTACCCATTTTAAATGACAAAAATTAAAATTTTCTGCTATAAAAAAGGATTAAACAAAAGCTTATAAAGAGCTACGCAATCATAAGCAAATGTAAACAAACAGTAAAGCACTCTATTTTCTTGCCAGATTCTGGATAAAAATATAAATAAAAGCCTGTTGCCAATTATATTCTTGATAATTCTGAAAACTCAAATTCATATTTTAAAAAGTTTAAATTTGTTACTATTGCATATTTAAACGATACTTTGAAAAATAAAAATGTCAACAAACATTTTTTCTACTTCGCAATACAGACTTGTACTTCCGGGTTCAAAAAGGTGCTATCGAATGAAACTCAAATCCCGATAACTTAAGTTCTAAATAAGATAGAAACAAAGTTTAAACACCATTTTAAAGAAAAACGTTCATATTTTCAAATAACATTTAAATTAAAAAATCGAAAAATTTGACGAAAATGACGTTTTGAAGGTGTACGGATACCTTAAGCAATATTTCAAAAATATCCCTTTGTAATTTGGGACCTACTCCTAGCAGAGAATTTAATGACGTACCATTTGTAGTTTTGAAAGAGAGAGAGATGCGTCAAAAACTACTCTAACTTTGTTGTAGTGCTAGATGGCTTGATAACGGCGTGATGCGGTAAAAATTCTGATCTTTGGAAGTATGGGATCTGGAATTTACTAAGCTCATGTGACCTAGCGATTCGTATTCGTTCATGAATTATTTGTATTGTTTTTCAAAATCTGGGTTATTTTTAAATTTCCGCTCCATTGCTAATAAGCGAGATTGCTGCGGGTTTTGAGTCTCCCAATTCTGAATTTGATTTATAAAATGGGAGCTTTACAACAAAGCGTCCTTCGGAATTACATGCACAAGTATTTTGAAAATGTGTTTCCACAAATTGCTCATCAGAAGTTAATATTTTATCTTTTACGTTAGGAATTTCTTCTAATTCCCAAAATTGCTTTCATTGATTGTCAATATTTGTACCATTAATGTGAAGATTTAGCACTGAATTTGAGTTTAAAGAAACAGTTAATTTGCCTGAAATTAGGAAAACAAAAATGGAATTTTGAGCGATTAAATTACTTTGAGAGCAAGTAATTTGCCCAGGAAGCAAAATAGAAAAAAAAGTAGTCAGATCCGAGAATCAGATCGATATTGTTTGGGATAAAAAATTTCGGATCCGCTAAGCAGGCATTTTTTAAATGAGAGAAATGTGCTTCGTTTATTTTTTCCGTTGGTAACGAAGCAGTTTTTTCAAAACTTATCTTTAACTGGTAGTTTGACCTTGGGGTCATGTAACGATACTAAATCTATTTCAACACACCCTCTAGTCATCGCGATTTTAGAATCTTGCAATCCTTTAATTTGAAATCTAGCGTTTTTTCTTTTCAGGCCTAGCAGTTTTAAAATTTTTCCGAAATGAATGTTGATTCACTTCCGCTGTCCGCCATAACTCGAACTTGACAGTTCTCCCCCAAAATATTTTTAATGTTAACGCTTAAAGTTCATAATAAAGAAAAATATGTTTGTATAGAGTTCACGGAAACTGCAACTTCTTTGTTTTGATTAGTATCATTTCCTGTCTGGTTTTGACCTTCAGCACGATGAGATTTATTTGCTGACATTGCGTAATTTTTAAAATCATGTAATAGCGAATGATGCTTTTTCTTACAAAAGTGGCAAGTAAAAGTTGAATTACAATGTGACTCAGTGTGCCCATCAGATAAACAGTTCATACATAATTTTTGTTTATTAACAAGTTAATTACGCTCCTTAACAGACATTTCTTTAAATTTAGAACATTTGAAAACAAGATGATTCATTTTACAACAAGAACATTTTAAACTATTGTTAAATTTCGATTTATTAATATAAGGTTGTTTTTCATAAGTAACATTTTCATTATATAGTTCTAAATATGTACATCTGTTACTTAAAAATTCTATAAATGCTCCAAATGTGGGAAAATAAATATTATTTGAGAATTGCGCCCATTCTTGGCGCGTTTTAGGATCAACCTTTTGTAACAAAATGTAAATCAACCATACATCTCTAGACTCTGATTTACTATGAATAGTTTTAAGAACTCTAATTACTTCGTCGGAAGTATCTGCTATGTTGCGTAAGTTGTGAGAGTTAGTATCGTTAAAAGAAGGTTGTTCCATGAATGTTTTAATAAATGAAAAAATGATTTGCTTCTTTTTATCATAACGAGATAATAATTTTTCCCAAGCTTCGTTATAAGCAGTTTCAGTAATAGGAATATGCTTAATTATATTTGCTGGTTCTAATAGCAATAAACCTCTAAGATATTGAAATTTTGGTATATTTGATAAACACATATTATCATGCACTAATGATACATATAAATCTTTAAATGAAGGCCAATCTTTATAATCACCAGAAAAATGCTCAATATTAATTTTTGGCAACTTAAAATTGCTAGATTTCATATTTGAGACATTTTCAAAGACATCAGAATTATCATTATATACATATGTTCTCACAGATAAATTTTCTAAGATATTCTGTAGCTTGGCTTTGGTTTCGTAATATTTTGTTTCGAATTCTTCCATTTCAGAGGATTCGATAGGTAAAGCAGCATCCGCTTTATCAAATTCCGTATAAGTTAATTCAAGTTTCTCTAACTTGTTGCGTATATCATTTTTGTCAAAAGTTTGATGATTTTTATCAATGAAATTTATAGTTCTTGTAAGTGCAGCCTTCACTCTGCCGCGAAGCACTGTAGCCGTTTCGGCGTTCATTAATTGATAAAACGAAATATGGACGGAATGAATCAGTAAGAGAAACCAAATTCAAACGTTGAATAAAAATATAAAATAGTACTTACCTCTTGTTTCTCTGAATCATTGACGAATCTCGTCGGTGCCTCCAAATGATGCCGTTGGTTGAGTTCGAATAACAGACAGAGATGGAGATAGTACTTATGTTTATATTATAAGAAAATAAATATTTACAGTTAAAGTTTACACTAAAAGAGAGGTAATAATGCAGTTAAATGAAATTTACACCCTTGAAGGTGCTGCGGATTGATGCGGACAAGACCTTGCGTCTATCCGTTGCGTTTCCAGTTTTTAGAATGTCCCGGTGCGAGGTTCAAAAGTTTCCGTTGGGGTAGGAAGGCGGCAAAGTATGGCGCACTCAGTTACAGTTAAGTGAGGAGTGTAGGAAAAAATAATAATATTGTTTGTAATTGTCATAATTATGTAGAATTCATTGATGAACATCATAAACATATCATATCTGGTAATTTAAATAATATTAGGCATAAAACTCTTAGAGAAATAATGATTAAGGGTACAGGCTTTAAATTAACCCTCTAACCGGATAGCACGGAAAATTCCGTAAGTGTAAAGATGCTTCGAAAATGGACTGCACGGATTTTTCTGCCTTCAAGTAACGTTTTCAAAAGCGAATTAGCCGCACTTTTCTGAAAACCTTTCCCACTTTTAAAGGTTTAACATCTTGAAAGATAATTGGGGACGGTGGAAGCAACACAGCAGGACACTAATAGAAAGTTTTATGGCTCGCAGGAAACCCCGTGTTTTGACCCTGGGGCAATCGTAAAAAATTGAGGGGAAATTTCTTTAGACCCCAGGAAGTGTTTATTTGTTACCTCGTTTTTTTAAAGTTTTGTAAAGTCCCAACGCATAAGTAAAATATGTTACAATTCCCTTTTGGTTTCATATTAATTTGAAACTGTAACAAGTTGGGGCGTGTCAGTGCAATCTGCTATTTTATATAGTTAGACAAATTATCTTTTTTTAAGTATATTCATTCGCTTCATTTTTCTTATTTTAATCAAAGCTTTCAGTTTTTGAAACATTATTATTTTATAATAAGATACCGAAAAAATTAATAAAACACCAAACTCTTTAAAATTTGGAACCTTTTCATTTTTCCAACCACTAAAAATGAATAAATTTAAACTTCATCAAATCATTTGAAACATTTTCTTACACTTTGATAAAATAATAACGAAAAAACTAATTAAGATTTATTAGTATTTTTTTTTTGTTTTTTTTAGATTTCAAAGCCTAAGTGTTCAGGGAAGTTTAAGTACAGTGTGTGTGTGCCTAGTCATATATTGTTAAAATACACCGTATTATATTTGAATTTTAAGTGCTTGAACTTCAGTTTACATAAAAGACAACATGAATGAAGAATTTCACACATTTTTTTTATAACTTGAATGTTTGAATAAATGGTAATCAAAAATATACGGAAACATTTACAGTAGACATTTATGCATATAAATAAACATAAAAATCATTTTAAATTCGAGCTATTCAAAAACATTCGAATTATTGTTCAAAATTATCTATTTATACAAAATACCTCAACATTTATCTTTTGTAAAGACTAACTGAATAAGTAATTAAAATCTGGATATTTTTTGAAATCTCAACCGTATAAAGCTAGAAATTTTATGTTAGAAATTCCATTTGAAATTTCGAAAAAAAAAATGCATCGCGCTGTTAAAAATTATTTACCATAAGTTTTAGCAATTGTTTGAGTATAATAAAAATTTCAAATTTTTTATTATATAGCTTCTTTGGTATCTTTTAATATATTTCAAAGATTTCATACAATTCAGTTGAAAACTGCATGCTAAGAGCAAAAAATATACTAAAAAAATTGATGAATATACAATTACAATAAATTCTTACATAGAAGCAAAACTGAGAAGCTAAAGCGTAGGAATAAAAAAAATTGAGTATATCTGAAGTAGTTTTCGAATTTTTTTTAAAGTTCAGAAAATTTGTGTGCGTTATGTTATACTTAATATTAATTAAATGGTTAAAATAATATGTTAATATTAGTCCTGTAATCGCTTGATGACACATTCGTATACTAATAAAAATTATAATAGTCATTGATGCGAATGTCAAGAATTTTATGTAATTTTAAATTCAGACATTAAGATATTGATGTAGAAAATATAAAACGACCATCTAAAATACATGAAAAATGCAGTCTGCTATAAAATGATCTTGACAAACAAAATCCGGCATTTTCACTTACTATGACAGAGCCGGCTTAGTCAGGGGCGATCTGGAAAAACAGAGAGAGAACCGTGGTTTTGATGGATGCCGCTCTAGCTTTTAAAGTTCCCAGGAAAAATTATATATATATAAATTACAAATGGAAAAATAAATCTTGTAATTTTCCATACATTTTTATAACAACGAATTGTGGAATTGGCTTCCAGTACATTGTTGTGTTTGACAATATGTAAGGCAACCAACCCTACTTTAGATAGATTTGTACTACTTTTTCGTAACCGTACTCCTTTTAAAATTAATTCGTGCAGCCGAAATATACCTTTTGCACCCTTAAAAATTTATGTAAACTATAACGGTTAATTTTAATTTATGCAACTTGTGAAATGTTCATTATTAACCATTTCCGTCTAAACAGTTTACATGAAAAAAAAAGTTTGGACACCCTCATTCATTAGGGATTTATGTAAGATTCTATCATTAAATTTTATATTTCACCGAATAGGATCGAGTGGTAGTGTATAGTGCTTCCACACCACAAGTCTGGGGTTCTATTAACGGGCTGCGCAAGGTCGACTCTGCCTTTCATCCCCGCTACATTGGGTCGATAAATGAGTACCAAACTTGCTTCGGGTCTTAAACACTGAAGTTCTCTCTTCAGACAGACCACCAAATCGGGACATCTGTTCATGCACCTCAGCGTCCAATGGCCACGTGTAAAAGCTTTTAGGATTTTACAACTGATCTTACAATCCATATACGTTTTATATTAGTATATTTAAAAATGATAAAGACATTTTTACGACTGTGTGAACTGTTATGCCTCGATTATAAATATAAAAAATTGCATTCAGCTATAGTTTTTAAAATGTACAGAAATAAGTGGAGAAATAGGATACTTACATATTATGAATATTTTTGACTGCAGTAAGATATATTTATGTTTCAGTTTCTTTACAATTTGAATAGAAATTGTAAGCCATTTTGCGAATAGTTTGATATTGAGCATAAACCCATAGGCTGTTTAATATTGTAAAGTGTTTTACTTTGATACCAGCACACATTAAAATAAGGCTCATTTGCAGTTATATGATCAGCTTCAGTGATATTTAAATTTTTAAAAATAGTCTACACGTACGAAAACATTATTTCACAACCGCACACCACATCTCATATTATATCTTCCCTACAGCAGGAAATATTTGTGTATAATGAAAAATTTAATACAGGATACATTTCCAAGGGTTAAATTTGTTTTAAAAATTTGGTATGAATACATTGTGGAACTGTCGGTTAACTTCACTGAACAAAATTGTTTTAAGTGTACTGTTTTGAAAGACAAAATTAATTAGGGAGAATTTTTCTCACAATAGAATTTGTAATGACTGAATTGTGTGAAAATGTAGTTATCGCTGTGTGACATTTTTCCTTGTAATAAAAGGAACAGAAAGATAAGAAATTTAACTTGAGTAGAAAATGGTTAGAAGTACTGTCATGCACATTTGAAGAAGTATATCCCCCATTAAAATTAAAAATTATTGACTGAATGTGTGTTATGTCCATCACAAATGCCGATGTAGAGAAGATATTTTTATTTAATACAAGGAGTTCGAAAAGGAGAGCACTAGGAATGAAAATTTACATTTTTTCCGAAAAATATTCAGTTAACATAAAAATATCATTTATATGATTTAAATTTAAATAAATTAAAAGTATTGAAATCATTTTTTATGTTATTCTAAATTAGAAATATAATTGAATAGAGAAAGATCTGTTTTATTTCATAAATATATGCACCATTTACTGTCTTAATGTTTAAAAAAAAAGATAGGGCCTTTACTCTTTTTACCTCATATCTTTTTTTAAAAACAGGAAAGTGAGCGTGTTTTCTTACTTTCATATTCAAAAAAGAATACAGGATGCTTTTTTTCTGGTTCAAATCACAATACCCAAATATTTTTTTTAACTTTTAAAAAATGACAGAAAAATAAATTTTGTTTGAAGAAAATATAACTATTTTTCAACTTTTAACACGCCATTTATTTCATGATTTTTTTACCCTGCATTTTGTTTTAATTTTACTGTGACTGAATCTATGGGGAAACGACAGAGTAGAACTACGGTTTTCATACAAGATTGCCCAAGGCAACTTAACAGCTAGCTGTAAACGATTGATCTCTTGGTTCTTACTTGACAAAGGAACCGAACTAGGTCATAAGATTGTCCCCGTTTGACCTCCCAAGTTTTAAAAGGGGGAAAGAATTGAAGTATGTTGCATGTTTGAAGGCAATAGCAAAATAAGAGTAAAACGCTTTCGGAATAACTTTTCAGGAGGAAGGTATCCACTTAGAGGGTTAATGCGATCTAATAATAATAAAGCTACTAAAGCACAAATTTCTAAAGATATTAATAACTTCATTACAAAAATGGCAATTAAATACAAATTTCCTCTTGAAGCTTTTAATGAGTTTAAATACAAATTTTTATGTGAATTACTTAAGCTGAACTATACAACCGATAAAAATATTACGTACAAAGATATAAAACACCAAATACCAAATCTTTAAAAAGATTTCATTATTGTTTATGTAGATAAATTTCCAGGCAACTGTGCAATCATTTGCAAATGGTTTTATAACTTTTTACTTTACAAACAGTTTCAAAACAATAGCGCGTTTATTAAATGTAATAGCAGCAGTAGAGAAACTGTATTTCAGCTTTTTATAAAAAACTAGATTTATATACAAAAAAAATCAATTTTCCTTCTATTTTTCTAACACCAAAATTCCATAAGAGTCCAATTACATTTAGAACTAGTACTAATGGTTTTAATTCCCTTATTACACAACCGGGCAAGGTGTTGCAAAAAGTTATACAACACACTCTGGACAATATCTCAAACTCCATTATTGTAAAAACCTGTAAAGATATCGTTGAGAACATGCAAGGCAAGTGTATTAAATCTTTGCATAGCTATGACTTCGAAGACTTATTCAACTCTATTGATATAGAGGATATGATTTTAGTACTTAGAAATGTCTATATTAAATATTCATTAAATAATTTGATAAATTATGATAAATTTAATACTATTATACAATTTGTTTTGAAAGAAAATTACATATTTCATAATAACTATTAATATCAACAAATAAATGGTCTGCCACAAGGTGACCCAGCAAGTAATAGTCTGGCTAATATTTATTTACACTATTACGAGAATGAAAAAATTGATACAGACTCTTGTTACTTTTTCAGATACATCGATGATTTAATTATTTTTAGCAATAAAGTTGACTTTACTCCTAATTTAAAGTATTATCCACTCTACTTGAATTTAATAAAAACCAATTGTAATTTAGTATCAGCAAATTTCCTAGATCTCCAATTAAAAGTTGAAAATAATATGCTAAAAAGTAATGTTTTTGATAAAAGAGACTCTTTTGATTTTGATGTTATAAAAATGCCATATTTGAATAGTTCCCTTCACATTTCAATTTTTAGAAATATTATTCTAAATTATATAAAGAGAAATAAAGATTTAATGTCTGAAGAAGTTTTAAAAATTAATAATTATAAAAAGTTCTTTCAAAGTTGCTTAGACTATAATTATCCAGCTAATTTTATATATAAATATATGTCTTCAAAGTTATAGCTATTTGATTATTTAATTATTTTATTTAATCTATTCATTTCCTTTTAGTTTATAGTATATTATTCTTAATTTTCTTATAATAAATTTAGTTACTAAAAAGATATATAGATGGCGCCATTATTTTTAGTTATGTGGGTTTTTTTGTGCTTGGCGTTAGTAGGCTATTAGAATCGGAATACATTGGGTAAGTTTTTAGTTTGTTCGCACATTTTCATTGTTATTAATTTTGGTCATAATCATTATTAACCTCTATTGCAATTATTTATGTTTATACATATTTATATTTGTCTATTTCGTACGGATTCTTATAGTAATTTAATTTTTCAATTCTATTCTACTGATGTTATATTCACCCACGTGGGTTTTTGGGCCTTTGCCTTGGTTTGTCTCCTATGCTATTATGTCGAAAGTTTCCACTGAAGGGGAAGGTTGAGATCTCGCAAAACACTGTTTAACCTTGTTTCAGTGTCCTAAGCCAGTGACAGCTCGAAAAAACCATAATAGTTTTTCCACTATAGCTATATTTCTCTTTTTTTTTTTGGTTTGTAATGGATCCATGTTTTTTGGTTCTTTCGGCTTGTTCTTAAGATGTTTTTAGGATTTATTTGTCTCCTTTTAAATTTATTTACTGCTATATATATATATATATATTATAAATATAATATATATATTTACATATATATAATATATACATTATATATATAATATATATTATATATATATATATATGTCAGCCCCAGGTCTGATGGTAAAATGTGGATGCCATCATCTCAGAAATACTTCTTTGTTTTGCTTCAATCGTATAAATCCAACATGGCGGCGATTTGCTCGCAACCGGGAGTGGAATAATCATCAAGGACATTTCGGCAAGGAGCTAGTCACCAGCTAAGCCTTTTCGAGTATGCGTGTCTCATCTTCAACAACGCTGGATGTCTCTGGGAAATACAACGCGAGGCGTTCCTCCATTCCTTTCCTTAATTCTTAATGTGACTAGAGATGTATGGGCCTTGCTAAGAGAGATTCTCTTGATTGGTTGGTAGGATGTGGTAAGGAGGCGTAGTTTGGTTCGTATCAGTAGCTTCAGTGGGAAAGTCCTGATGTGAACTTTAAGGCCTTGCTGTGATTGGCCGATGGCACTCGGAGAGTAGGCACTCAATTGGCTGCACTAAAGCATTGAAACATTGCAATAGGTAGGGGTCTAGATAGCTACCATGTGTGGGATTCCAAAATGGAATCAAAGTTTATAAATTTACAGAATAGAAAAAATAATAAAAAGAAGAATTGAGAAATTACCATGGTCACTGTCCGCACGGAGAGTGATTAAACTAAATGTAAGGGGGATTATAAGAGTCTAGGAGTATCCTCCTAGTTCTTTTGATGTCTGGCTCTGGATAGTAACTTTTACTTTTTAACGTTTTCATGTTAATGTTAGGAAGATTGTTGTAAAAAGAAATTGCCAGTTTTTGTGGATGTATGCTTTAAGAAGAAGATATTTAATATCATCATAAATTTTAAAGTTTTAACATATCTATTAGCTTTAACAATATTACGTATTAACGAGTTCTGAGCAACCTCGAGAATTTTTAAATTAGCATCAGCTGCATAGCCCCACGCATTCGAGCCTTAAGTATTTATGGGAGACAAGAACGCAGTGTAGAGAAGTAACTTGTTATACGTATTCATTTCAGATTTTTGGCCAGTTAAGGGGTAAAGTGATCTAAGAGCCTTCCGGAATTTATGTCACGTTTGAATTATATGTTGTTTCCAAGTGAGTTTTTTATCAAATAATAATCCTAGTCTTTTTCGTCAGCACTTGCTCCAACTTTAAATAGGCTTATTTACGCACAAATCCTTACGCGATGTTAAAGATTTCGTTCTATTTTCATTTATTATTTACTTAATTTTTTTAAGCTAAACTTGATAAAACCTGACATATATATATATATATATATATATTTTCAAATTTCCAGTCGTTAATAAAATACTTTCTGTTCATCCAATCAAGTTCA
>BMAU01003394.1:0-22500 GCA_019973935.1 Trichonephila clavipes | reverse complement strand
CATTATGAGCTCTTTTGCCCAGAAGATTTATTAAAATTTCAGATTTATATTCGTCATTTATTTTCTTGGTTAAAAATGCGCGTTCTAATGATTGGAAGAACAGATTAAAATTTTCAGATCTGGTGGGAACAGGAAGTGATAAAGTTTTAATGCTTTTGATCATATTTTCTATGTTTGTTTCGAACTGTTTCTCTTCGACTTTAGCTGCAGGATTTAAACTTAATGCTTTATTTTTAGCCGTTTGAAGTTCGACTTCTTCTTCTAACTGTGCTAACTGTAGTTTTGCGAGCTCAATTTTCAGTTTTTCTAAAGTTGCCTCTCTTTGGTTTCGCGATACCCTCTCATCTATACAGTTTTGAATTAAAGTTTTAACGAAATCTGCATCACTCTCAAATGTACTACTCTTCTCAATTTTAGTCTTTAGTTTAGCTATGATGTCCGTACTCTCCACAGTACCATCTAGATCCTCAACAACTCTTATGAGATCCTCTTTAAGAGCGTTTTTATACATTTTAGAAAAAATATGGAAAGATCCTACCTTTTTTTCTAGTTCCCTTGTTGCTCGCACGTACGATGTATCCAATAATTGAGGAAAAACACTAATTCACCTCCACGCAGATGAACACAGATCCCACAACCTCTTCGCTGGTTATATTGTTAGACGAAAAATAGTTCTTGAAATCGTTCAAATGACAATCAATAGTTCCAGCCTCTACACAGGCGGAATATTCACGCTGGGTTCGAATGAAAAATTCAACCTCTACACAGGTTGAGCGAAGCTTCCAAAAAATGGCGGCGCGTCTCCTCCACGGACGCTTCTTTTGTTCACGCGTTCCAAACTTTGATCAAGATCCCGGCCGAACCCCCATAATTTGTGGGAGACAACAAGGGGTCCAAGACATTTGTCTTTCTTCAGATTTATTTAAACTTAACAAAAATTAATTAAAAAAAGGGTAGCTATTCTAATATTAGATTTCCATGATGTGACGACGGGAATGCCTGCTCGCGCACTTTAGTCCCTTTCTCCGGTTTTTGCTCAATGGTCAAAGTTTTTGTTTCACTTTGGATCAGCTGCGCCTGCGCGCGAAGACTGCGTGCTTTGTTTCGTTGAGAGATTTAATTGGACGACGACTCCACAACGTATTCCACATATATAAATATATATATATATATATATATATATATATATATATATATATATATATATATATATATATATATATATATACACGATCGACTCACGATAGTTTGAAGTTGTCAGGGCCAATGAAATACTTCGAATTATCAGGAGAGTAGTAAAAAATTGTTTCTTCCTTTCTTAAACTGTCGAACAAGACTCTTCCACGACCCATCCAAATCTATGTTGTTGCTTCTTATGCCCCCTGTCTGACGTAGTCAAATCGAGGCCCACGAAATGCATCGTGGCAAGGGGCTAGAGGTAGTCCGGTCGTTACCCTTGAGCACCTTACAGGTGACAGTACGATTTATCCCTGCAAAAATCCCCGAGTGGACGATAGATGGCCCCACCACCTATCTCCACCTGCACAAGTTCTGCATTGAACTGAAGGGGAGGGAAATATTCTCCAGTCCCTGTGCTCATGACTCGGACCTACTGATTTAGCGAGCACGTACTCTGTGTGTACTCGGAGGGTATTTGGTAACATCGGGCATCGAACCCGGGCCTTCCGGTCTGGAGCTCGTTGCTCTAACCACTAGGCCACCCACGGCCCCATCCAAATATCTTCCATTCCTTATTGGAAAGTAAATCGTTTCATGCACGGTTTCCTCAGACATTGTCCCCCAAACCATTGGATCTTCAAAGCATGTTTCTGCCCAGCCCGTGCCCTATTTGGAGCCACATGCGTAAGTCACACAAATGAGTAATAAATCATCAAGTCAAAAAAAAACCCTACACATCTCCACCAATAGCAGATCAACCTGAAGCAAAACATTCCTTTTGTTTTGTCTACATTAGAGCCAATCAGCTCATCGCTAATAATGTATTGCTGATCAGAGTAATCATTATCTTTTGTTAAGCAGAATAAAACTAGATTTTGAAGGGAGAGGTTGTGTGGCAATGCATCTCTTTGTCTGTTTGAATAGAATTTGATTATGATTTCGTTTCATGGTGCATCGACCACCAATGGATTGATTATATATTTATAAAAATTAGAAAATTGCTTTTTGAAATTTATCGAACGGTATGAAATCGTAGTATATGGTTTTGAGAAATAACGAAAACATTGGAATAACGCTTAAAAACGCAAATCCGGCTAACGTTAAGAAATACTTTTTTACAATTTAAAAATAAAACATTGATATTTTTATATCTAGTAACTATATTTTATAAAAAAATAGACGAGATAAAGAAACTGAAGAAAACTAGAGCTGTCATTCATACAGCAGTAACTAAAATTATGATTAAATTAAAAAATGAACTTGATTCACAATCTGTTGATACTTTACATGAACATTTTCATTAATAAATATTTAAATGAAAATTGAACAGAATTATATAAGAGAACTAGATAAAAAAATCCCCAAAAAATATTTTTGAATTACAAGAAGAATTTGAAGCAGAAATATACAATCTGCAATCGGGTATAGTGAAAAAATTTCTATGTTGTGTTCTAAAATTAAAATAAATTCAAATTAAGAATCTATCTAAAAATGATCGTAGTATATCGTCGAAAACAACATTCAATGTTTTAAATGATTCGCTTAACAATTCGACTAATTGATATTCTGTAAATTCTAACAGAAATTTTAAATCTGTTCGTCTACCCAAATAACAAATCGATAAATTTTTCGGGGATCCATATTCATGGTTAGAATTCTGGAATAAATTCCAAAACTCCATAGACAAAAATGAAAAATTAACGAAAGTAAATAAATTTTCGTATTTAAAGTCATTACTAGGAGGAGTTGCCGGTAATGTAGTAAACAGTTTCCCTTTATCTGATGATAATTACGACAATGCTTCGATATTATTAAAGGAAAGATTTGGAAGAGAAGAAATTGTCGCGCATATGTCGAAACTTTTGAATCTTTATCCTGTAAAGGATTCAAATAACGTTATTGGATTAAGGAAGTTATACGATATTTATAAAATACAAATTAGGAGTTAAGAATCACTTAACATTACATCTGGAATATATGGTCCTTTACTGCAGCCAATTCTTCTTAAATTACTACCTGATGATCTGGTCTTAGATTTTAATAGAAAAGGTTTAGGAAAAAAGAGGAACGTACATTCGATGTAATGGAATTGTTGCAATTTTTAAAAATAGAAATGGAATGCCGTGAATCCGCCCATCTGCTAAGCGGCCAGGGGGAGAGGAAAAATCTTATTACTCATAACTCTAAATACATACGAACCGGGAATGGCGATAATTAAAAAATTTCGCGCAATAGACAGAACAAAATTCAAGGTCGCACATCTACATGGGAATTTATGACATTGGTAAACGAAATAAATCTGCAACATTGCTTTTTTTGTAATCTAGATTATCCGGAAGAAAAATGTAATAAAATTAGCATTGAAAATAAAAAAAGAAATTTTGAAGAAACAGGAAAAATGTTTTTGGTGCCGGCGACCAAATCATTGTATAAAAACTGTTTATCAAATATAACTTGCAGAATTAGCAATGGTAGACGTAACGAAACTATTTGTTTCCAATCTAAATAAATTAATGAAAATACGCATACTGAATCAGAAGGGAAGGGAATAGATACTCAAGATACAGTGGTCTCAACAATTTCTTACAATAAACAAAATAAAATTTTCTTGCAAACATGTACCGTAAAATTAGAACATAATTCCAAAGAAATATTTTCGCGTTTGTTATAAGATTGTGGATCAATGAGAAGCTTCATAACAAAAATAGTGTCTAACAATTTAGGACTCCCTGCCATTAGAAAAGAAAAATAGTCAGTGTATACTTTCTGGGAATAAAACTCCCATTGAAAAAGATTATGATGTAGTTAAATTAACTCTTAAAAAAAGGATTCACCAAGTTTGAAAATAGTTATAGAGGCTTTGGTTACTGATCAAATTTTGGCGGCAAATATCCCCACTCCTGAATTAGACATTATTGTGTGGGTTGCGGTTGAAACCATCTTCGGCTGGTGTCTTCACGGTCGAAATAGAGAAAATCAATCATTGCTTGCTCTAAATTTCAAGAAAATTTGACTTCGGATCAACTAAAGAAATTTTGGGATTTTGAAGTCTCTGGTTTAATCGACTCAAAAAATAAATCTGATGTCTCTGAAAACCATATAACGAAGAATTTCGAATCAAATATTAAATACTATGAAAAACCTAGACGGTGTAAAGTAGGTTTACCGTGGGAGTTAGAAGCACGAGAATTAAAAGATAATACGGAAATTCCTGAGAAGAGATTTACGCGACTCAGAAAGCGATTCCAGAAAAATCCTCATTTGTTCCTTGAATATCGAGAGGTATTACAGAATTATTTCAAACTGGGTATTATAGAGTTAGTTCCATATTCTGATAGTGACTCAAACAACGTTACTATTTATCTTCCTCACAGAGAAGTAATTCGAAAAGATCGCCGCAGAATCTTTGTTCCCATTGGAGTTTTGGGACCTTTTACTCTGAGGATAAAGCACTTGATGCAAAAAGTATGGCTTCTGGGCGTACAATGGGATGAATGTTTTTCTGATGACGTAATTTCCCGTTGAGATGATTGGTGCGAAGAGGTTCCTCAATTAACTAACTTCTTGATACCACGCTTTTACTTTTCTGACCCTTTAATGAATAATTTTAAAACACTCGAGCTTCATCTTTTTTCTGATACCAGTACAAAGGCATATGGAACAGTAGATTATCTCCGTGTGACATCATCCAATAAAGAAATTCTGACATCATTTGTTGCTTCTTAGAACAGAGTGAGCTAGATTAAGCAGCAATATTTTGAAAGCTCTAAAACTCGATACTCTTGCTTCTTTTGGACATATTTGAAAATAATATTTTTTTGGGTTCGAGTGCAACCTGAAGGATTTAAACCATTCATCAAAAATTGAATTCAAAAAATTCAGAAATTGAACTCCCCGTCAAATTGGCATCATTGCCCTGGAATTCAAAATCCGGCTGACATTGTATCTAGAGGAGTGAAAATTTCCAGATTATTAAATGACACCTCTTGTCTTCAAAGTCCAGAATAGCTAAGACTTCCTCCAGAATTTTGGCTCCAATCTAAGAACGAAAATGTCCCTAATTCACCTGATTTGGAATATAGAAAACGATATTGTTCAGCCTGAATATATTATAGAAGAACGAAAAAGTCTATTTGACATCTCCAAATATAGCAACTTAGAAAAAGTATTAAGAATTACCGCGTCGCAGAAACGATTTATTAGTATGTTGAAAAAATCCAATGTGTTACAAGGTCCCTTAAAACGTGAAGAGTTATCAGAAGCTGATAGATTTTCGATACAAGTTGAACAAGAAAAATTCTTTCCTGAAGAACTTAAATCTTTAAAAGATAATACAATTAACAGAGAGAAAACCCCTTTATATAATTGCGTGTCTTATTTAGATGAAAATGGACTCATAAGATTAGGAGGAAGGCTAGAATTTTGTAATTTGTCCATTAATGAAAGGCCTCCTTTGATATTACCCAAAAATTCCTGGTTGACTACTTTGATAGTACGCAGAGAACATAATAAAAAATGCATGGAGGAACAGCCAGTACATAAACACAATTTTGATCAAATTACTGGATCCCCAAAGGATATCTCAATTAGTTAAAAGATTATACGAAATTGCTTTATTTGTAGAAAATATTTAGCCAAACCTATTGATCACAGCTCTCGTCACCAATACCTAGTGATCGTATCAACCTAACACCAGCCTTTTCAGTCTGCGGCTTGGATTTCGCTGGACCGCTCTATGTCAATAACTTCTGAGGGCTGAAAAATCCTATATCGTTATATCTACACTCATGTCCATAAATTAAGGATAATGAAGTACAGGCAAAGAAAGAGACAGAAGCAAAACAAATTTGACTTATTTGTAAAGTCTATTTATTAAACAAAAGGTAAAGAGCAAAAATGATGATATATGTTTGACATAATTAATAAAAATGGCGATTTTTACTCCCTGGAGCAAGTTTCAAAAAATCACCTACTTACAAAAAACAGTATAACATGGCTAGTATGATGGTTAATATGGAGTATGTCTCCCGGATGATGCAATACAGTCCTTACAACGCCTAGGCATGCTGAGTATCAAATTATCAATCCGATCTTGGGGAATATTACACCACTCATCAAGCAATGCCCCCCGAAGTTCCGGTAGACAGGTGGGAGGGAGTTGACGGGGTGCAATTCGTCGGCCAAGCATATCCCACACAGGCTCTATTGGATTCAAGTCCGGTGAGGATGCTGGCCAATCCATACGGGTGATATTCTCCGATCGAAGGCATTCGTCTACAATGTTTGCACAGTGAGGACAGGCATCGTGATCCATAAACAGAAATTCAGCAGCCACGGCACCCCGAAAAAAACGTACATGTTGTTCCAGAATGACATCCCGATAGATGTGACCTGTCATCAATAAACTCTGAACATGCAGGTCAGTTCAGGAGCCAAGAATAATTCCTCCCCAAATGAGTAACCCTACACCACCATAACGGTGTTGTTCAATGGTGTTCTCTTGGTTGTAACGGGTACCTGGAGCTCTCCATATTAAAGTCCGGCGAGAATCAGACTGCAAACTAAACCTGGATTCATCGGAAAACATTACACAAGACCACTGTTGGGGTGTTGACAATGCATGCTTTCTACTCCAGGTAAATCGCAGGCGGTAATGAGTTGCGGTAAGGGGAACACATGTGCCAGACCTACGAGCATATAGACCAATGTGCCCTTAGCGTCTGCACACGTTCTGCCTTGAAACTGTCGTACCGGTAGTTGAAGAGAGCTGACCGGACAGGTGAATGCTGTGCTCCGTTTGTTTCTTTTGGCAGTAAATGCCAAATACCGGTCCTCATTCGGCGTTGTAACTCGGGGGAGATTTGTGCTGTAACATTTACTCACATTACCATCATCTTGGAATCGTTGCCAAATCCTGGAGATGATACTCTGGGCTATTCCAAGTTCCTCGGATACTTCCAGCTGGGTACGTCAACATTCCAGTCGTCCAATAATTCGACCACGTAAAAAATCATCCAAATACTTCCTTTGTGCCTTAACTATGCGGTTATTGCACTGAAAGGCTTTTAAAGCACTTGTGGACAATGTTCCTTCTTTGGCACCATTCCTTATATACCCCTCTCTTACAATCTCGTCATTGTGACGTACTATCCGTGCCATCTGGTGGTTTCCTGTGTTTTGCATATTCTTCTTCAAGATGTGTGATAATCTTACAGGTGAAATTTTTATTTTAGAGTTCAATATATTTCTGTGTGATTCTGAATTATCTTTAATTTATGAACATGGGTGTACTTGCGGAGTTACCAGAGCAATTCGCTTGGAACTGGTGTCTGATATGACTTCTAACTCGTTTCCACTTGTCTTCCGATGATTCCTCGTAAGAAGAGGAAGTTGTAAAGTAATGTACAGAGATAATGCCGAAACATTCCTGAAAAGCAAAAAGGAAATTGAAAACTTATCCAGAATCTAGTCCCAAAAAGCATGGTTCAGAATTTCATTTCCAAAGAAAGAATTATTTGGAAAAATATCATCGAGAGATCCCCATAGTGGGGAGAATTTTTTGAACGCCTGGTGAAATCCGACAAGGAAAGCCTGCATAAAATACTTGGGAATGCCTTATTTAGTTTTGAAGAAATGACAACTATACTTAGTGAAATAGAAGCTGTTTTCAATCTAATACCACACTGAGCTACGTGTATGAAGAAAAGGATGAACCAAGACCTCTCACTCTTATGCTTTTTTAAACTTTGGATAAAATCAACCAACATATCATGTTACGTTTGCGGAGATCCTAGAGAATGCTTATACAAAACCATCTCTTTTAAAAAGAAATAACAACAGTTACTCATAAAACAACTGTGGCATAGATGGAAAAAACAATACTTATTAGATTTGCGAACTGCTTGCTCAACAGTTACTCATAAAACAGCAACAGTTACTCATAAAACAACTGTGGCATAGATGGAAAAAACAATACTTATTAGATTTGCGAACTGCTTGCTCATTCAGTGAAAATCTCGGAAAAACACCCTGAGCTAAGTGTAGGTGATGCAGTATTGATTAAAGAGAACGCTAAAAACAAGCTTCTTCGGAAGCTAGGTAAAATTGAAAGAACCCTACCAAGGCGTGATAACAAAACACGCTGTTACGAGCTACGTACTAGCGGTGGACTGTTAAAACGAACTGTTCAACACCTTTATCCACTTGAACTATAGATTGCGTTATCACAAATTGAAAAAACTTTTAGAACTTTAAATTTTTTATTTCTTTCTTATTTACTATTTCATTTAGTATAATTATCCTTTTATAACCTATCACTTAAACTCATTTATTATAATAATTTTTAATTGTTAATTTATTTCCCTTTGAAAAATAATTTTGTATTTTTAAAGTATTTTTGTACTTATTTTAGCACTTTATAGTATTTTCGAACTCTCTGTTGTATAATTTACTATATATTTGCATTTATTGAATGTTGTGATTAATAAGTGAACTCTTTGGAGTGTTCAGGAGGGAAGCAAAACATTCCTTTTATTTTGTCTACAGTAGCGCCAGCCCGCTTATCGCTTATAATTTATTGCTGATCAGAGTAATCATTATTTTTTGTTAAACAGAATAAAACTAGATTTTGAAGGGAGAGTTTGCGTGGCAATATCTCTCACTATTTGAATAGATATTAATTACGATATGTGGTTTCAATCCTTTCTGAACACATATGTAATAAAGCCACTTGTTACATGAAAGATATGGACGACTGACAACATGTGTGGTTGGTCTATTGTCCACTTAAAGAAGATAAGCAATAAGAGTGTCTTTTTGCCAGAGAAACGCGGAAACACAAAGAAGTGATGGCACATAGATAATCATCAAAGAGAGTACGTTACAGGGGAGGCACACAAAGAGAATTCAACACAAAACGTGCAAGTTCCAACCTGTTTACTATAGGACTCTATATGACAATGAGTATTCGAATTGTGGCTGTGGAGTGTTATATGAGATAACTTCGAGTTATAGCGTGTTGTAGTCAGTCCATCCACAAAGTTTACTTTGAAATATTGAATGTACCAAAACGTATTGTTTTACTTCGAAATATTGTGACTCCCTCACGCATCTTTTCATTAACATGTCTTTTTGGATTCTTTGGGGCCAGAATGAATGGTAACTCTTTTCCAACCAACCCTAGAAGTAAAGCGTGAAGAAATAATGCAAATTAGGAAGCTTTTAAATAACAGAAGTTTAGAGTAAGCTGGTGGCATTTGATGAATGTTATGATAGTCCGTGTTTCAAGTGTAAAGTGGTTTTGAGAGTTTAAGTGACATTCAACAGAAGTTACCTGTGGCAGAGAGGACAAAGTACATGCCAATGCACGCCAGTGAACCCCAACTTTAACTAGGATCATATTGATTGATACTTCGTTCGACATTGAAGTAGGAGTGACTATTTAAATTTTCGGATCTGTGATAGCATTGGAATTAAACTTAGGCGAGTTAGTTATTGGTAGTTGTCCGAGTTACGTTATTTCAGTATTATAAATAGTGTGTTTAGCCACCGTAGATTCTCTCACATATCATATTATTATCTAGTCTGTTAAAGGTTTAAGTTAAGATCTTAAAGCCATTTTAAGATCATGGCAGCTTCTAGTTCTTCATTTATTCCTACATCTCTAGCTCATGCTGATACTCTAGGAGAAGGGCACCCTTACAATATCAAGAGTCTTTCTAAGGGCTGAGCATATACTACGATTTAGTAAGGGGTTCGTATAATCAATGGTTTGAATTAGCGAGATTCGATTACATAAATATATATATATATATATATATATATATATATATATATATATATATATATATATATATATATATATATATATACACTGCTCAAAACAATTAAAGGATATTATAAGTTTTATATAAAATAAAGATATAAACGAAATTTTTTTGCCGAAAATGGAAGAAGAGAATTACAAATGCAAATTTTTCTGATTTTCAAACTGTGAAGTATGCTAATTTTGAGTTCGACGTCAAAAACGTCGCTTCAGCGGCAGCGAATGAAATTTGACTTTCGACTGAAATGAAGACAAGAATGATCGGCATTTAGTAACTGCCTTGTTTCGATGAGTACGATGTCTCAGCGAAGTCATTTAACCGATTCAGAAGCTTTCAGAGTTGTTGGTAGGTTAAAAATGGGGAAAACTCAAGCAGAAATGACGCAAGCCATTGGAGTGTCACAAAGTGTGATTTTCAGGATCTGGAACCGTTTTTTGGAGACTGAAAGTGCAAGCCGAAGACCAGGACAAAGTCTTAGGAGTGCAACAACGCCCAATGAAGATCGTTTTGTAGAGTTAACAGCTCGGAGACACCGAAATATAAACGCAACTCTTCTCCAACAACACCTTCGCTCGGTTACTGGCACCACGGTTTCAACTCAGACTGTCCGAAACCGGCTCCATGGAGTAGGTATGTATGCTCCACGAACGGTGGTATGTGTTAGACTAACATCAAGGCATCCTCGCGACCGCAGGGAGTGAGCAACAGAGCATGTAAACTGGAGAAGAAATGAATGGAGCAATGTTCTTTTTTCTGACGAGTCCCATTTTTCTGTTCATCCGGATAATAGGCGTATTTTCATCTGGAGGGACCGTGGCAGTAGGAAAAATCCTGCGTTCGTGCACGAAAGTGTCAGATTTGGCGGTGGAAGAGTGTTGGTGTATAGTGGCATCTCCATTGACGGGCGCACAGACCTCTACATCATTCGAGATGAACCTCTGACTGCTTGCCTATATAGGGATGAGATCCTCAGACCTATTGTAGTCCCTTACGCTGCAGTAATCGGAGATGACTTCATTTTAATGGACGATGACAGCAGACCACATCGTGCTAACCTCCTGGAGGATTCAATTTCGAGGAAGGAATCGCACGAATGAAATAGTCAGGGTGTTCTCCAGACATGAATCCAATAGAACACGTTTGGGACGCTCTAGGAAGACAAGTTGCTGGCCGCCAACCACCCCCACAAACTCTCCAAGATCTGGAAAGAGCTCTTCTGGAAGAGTGGGACAAAATATCCCAACTCGTGATTAATAGCCTCATTGACTCCATGCCTCGAAGGGGCTCAACAATGCTGGTCATCCACGGAAACCATGGATGAAAATGACTGAAAATGATTTGATGATACCCCCTACTGAAAATGATTTCCTTTGAAGAAAACACCTTTTCTTCTTTTTTTCTCATATGCACAAATTGTGTTTTTTACCTTTCGTACACAAATGCGCAATAAAATGCATTTTTTTCTGCCAAACATGTGTAATTTATTCTCATATAACCTACTACGTCTGTCAACCATGTATCAATCAGCTAAAAAGTTTCCCAGCCACAAGATCTAACTAAAACCGCAATATCCTCTAATTATTTTGAGCAGTATATATATATATATATATATATATATATATATATATATATATATTTATAGATATATATATATATGTATATATATATATTTGTATATATATATATCAATATATATATATTTATATATATATATGTATATATATATATATGTATATGCATATATATATATATATATATATATATATATATATATATATATATATATATATATAAATGTAATAATTCCCCGAGCATCTTTTTAATTAATTCTTTTGATAGTACTGCAATAATCTTTTAATTATTTGGTTCTGCACTAACACCCTGATTTTAATCTTAATCGTGTACTCTTATTGCATCAGACATCCCAATCTCGCCCATTCTATCCAATCAGAGCTGTTATTACGTCATAAGTACTTGTACTATAAAAGCAGAAACCTTGTGTAATCTCGCTCTTCTTCTCTCTTCCTTCTTACCGTCATCATGTAAAACTGTACATAGCTCCTCTTTGTGTTTTTGTGTTGTGCCCTCCAAGATGTTGCTATTGTTTGTCTCCTGTCCACTTTGCTTTAATAAAGTCACAAGTTTGTGTGTCTCATCAACGTGGAAATGTACCGTAAATTTGTCCTAAGCTTTGATGTGTGCTTCAAAATAAAGAAGATGTCTGTTCACTGAAGATGTGTTTAATGAAATCCTACTAACACTCGAAAAAGTACTACACTCGGTCAATATTTTACAGAAAGTCGGCAGGATAGTTTCCTACCGTGAAGATATAAAAGAAAATAAGAAATCAAATTTTTGTCGAAAGTTTACTAAAATTCCTGATGTTTTCTACTACTTCGTGAAACGGGGAAATCCCAGTTCAAGTTGTACCTACTTCGTTAAACAGGGGGAATCCCCATTTCAAATTATGCGAGACGGCTTCGTTTTCATCACATTAATACAAAAAAAAGTAAGGAAAAAAATCCTATAACAGGTTCATATTTCGTCGAAAATTGCAACCGTCAACAGAAAAGTTAAAATTTTTAAATGTGCTTTAATAAATGCTGAGCTCTGCGGGGTTTTCTTTTTGTTTCTCAACGGTGATGGATCCTGTGTTTTTGGTGATTTATTTTAAATTGTATTTTATAAATTGGGAAATTTTGTCTTCAAAATTATTTATAGTGCAAATTTTATACGTATTTTTTTTCAAGTGATTCTTATCTTTGATATTTTTATGCTTAATATTTCATGAAAATTATTTTACATATTTTTATAGTGTTGCTATACATATTTTTAATTATGATAAAACAATATATATTGAAATACGAAATTTAAAAACTTAAATGTTTGATATTTGAATTTCTAATTAATAGCTGCAACTGTTTTGATTTTGTTGAAATTTCAATTTTATATATTTTGGCATTTTTATTTTTGGTAATTCAAATTTTAAAGTAAAATTAAAATTTTAATTTCTGTATGATTCTCTGATCTGGTTTTAAAATGCCGAATAATGAGCAAACAAATTTGGCTGTAATAAGTAATACCAACCAATTCCCTAATGAACCATATATAGTTCCTTTTGATTCTGAAAATGGAATGCTAATAGAAGCTTGGTTAGATTATTTTAATAATGCATGTAAACTTAGTAATAAAGATGATAGTTGGAAAATTGTAAACATATCAAAATATCTAAAAGGGTCTGCATTAACTCAGTACATTAACTCTTGTCTTAATATTTCAAATTTTGGAGAGAACTGTGTTCAATTCTTATTGAAATTTTTTTTAAACTTAATGTTATAACTTTATCAGATTTCTCACAGTTTCAATTAAAAAAGATAACTTAGAACAATATTTTCATCAAAAATTAAATTATGGTAGACAATTAGGATTATCCCCTCAACTCATTTTGGAAGGACTTACGGATGGAATGCCCACCAGTATTAAACAATTAATGACAGTAAATCCCCCTACCTCACCTACCGAATGGCTCATGGTAGCTACACGCTTAATGAAAACCCAAGCCCCAAAACCTCAAAAAAATACTTTCAGACAAAATGTGCCCATTCGCGCGACCAAGACAAAATACCTTTGTACCTCAAAACCGCTACTCTGTTCGACCCAACTTCCAAAATTTTAATAGAATGCGTCCCCAACATCTCCCAAATCAGCATGCTCATAACGTTAACAATAGAGGTTTTAGGCCCAACCACCACACACATTTTCAACATGGACTTCCACCATCTCCATGTAGTATTTGCACACATCAAGTAATTCCCAATGCTTATCATCGGAAACTACAATGTCCTTTTAATCAACAACAATTGAGACAAACCCCATTTAATTGCGACTCATCTTTGGCTACTAACACTGTTTCTCAGAGCTCGGAGAACTCTGTTAGCAGTCAACAAATTCCAAATCAGAGACAACACCCCCCTACTTAGGCTTCTTGCCCCACATATTGGCAATTACAAGTGTCCGGACACATCTCATCATTGCCAAGCCTAGCTAACTTGGACAATTTACCTAAACATAACAATGTGAATATTGTTATTGATACTGGATCCACTCTATCTTTAACTTCTGCAAATATTGTAAATAAACTTAGGTTACAAAAACAAACAACTAGGCCTATACAGATTAACCAAAAAAAAAAGCCCATGGCAATTTTCAATTAAACAAACTATGCAAAGCTTATTTAACAATTGGACAGGTAGAAAGAAACATAAATCTGTAGTTAATTAATAGTAGTCTACCTTACATTATTCTAGGACTACCAGAATGTAGTCAATATAAATTTGTTATTGATTGTGAACATAACCAGTTACTACAAAATGGACAAATTATTGTAAATAATCAGAATCCACTCACTAAACCAATTTCATTACATATACAGGAAGAGTTAGTAAATACCCCAGAGGAAGTTTTTTCACCTCTGACTGTTAAAGAACTATCTCCTAACCTGATACAACTTATTTCAGAATACTCTCATGATTTTTCTAAAAATAAATATGATGTAGGTAAAATAAGAATGGAACCCCCATAGAATTAAGTTAACATCAGACCTCCCAATTTCTCAGTGACCCTATAGAAATTCAACCACTTCAGAAGCTGAGATTAATAAACAAGTACAAAATTTATTAGCTGCAGGTTTAATTAAAGAATCCAATAGCTGTTATTCTTCCCCGGTTACTTTAGCTTATAAGAGAGATGAAAAGCAGAAAACCAGATTATGTATTGATTATAGAAAACTTAATGCCATTTGTAAAACAGATGCAGAACCATTACCTCGAATAGACTCCCTGCTAGATAAATTGAATAGTGCTAAATTTTTTTTTCTACGCTTTACCTCGCAAGTGTTTACTGGCACATTCCGTTGCATGAGATAAAGATAAAGAAAAATTAGCTTTTGTCACAACTGAAGGTTTATATGAATTTCAAGTTCTTCCTTTTGGCTTTCGAAATGCCCCAGCAATTTTTAATCGTACTATTCGTAAAATTTTAAATAAACATAAGTGTTCAAATTTTGCTTGTCACTATTTTGATGATATAGTTATCTTTTCAAATTCCTTAGAGGAACATTATGCTCATTTAAGAAAAATATTCCAAATTTGTGTGAGGAGGAAAACATTAAATTAAAATTTTCAAAATGTGTTTTTGCAAAAACTAAGATAAACTTTTTAGGCTATGAAATTAAAGAAGGCTGCATTACCCCTGATAATCAAAATATTGAAACTATTAACAAATTACAACCTCCCAAAAATGTTAAACAACTTCAAAGTTTCCTTGGTTCTGTAAATGTTTATAACAAATTCATTGATTCCTATGCCAAAATTAGGGAACCTTTAAATCAACTACCAAAGAAAGATAAACAATGGGATTGGACTGCTGAATGTCAAATAGCATTTGAATTGTAAAAAAATAAATTAATAACTAAACCTGTATTACAATTATATGATCCTAAATTACCTCTGCATGTTTTCTGTGATGCCTCGCTGACAGCTATTGGAGCTATTTTGAAACAATTCTGGTACTCTTCACCCAATATCTTTTCATTCTAGAACTTTACGTGAATATGAAAAAAATTATTGTATCACAGAATTGGAATGTTTGGCCATAGTAGATGCTCTTGATAAATTTTATTATTATTTACATGGTAAAAAATTCATAATCCATACTGATCATGCTGCTCTTGTTTGGCTTAAAAATGTGAAAAACTTAAGGGGTAGATTATTTCGTTGGTCATTAAAACTAAGCATGTTTGATTATGAAGTAAAATATTTAAAAGGAACTAATAATGTTGAAGCTGACATGTTATCAAGACATCCTAATGCTCAATATATCCAACACTCAGTACATTTACTTGAATTAAATGAGATAAAAACCCATCAAAATTTAGATAATGTAAATGATCCTAAATATAAGAAAGTTGATGATGTCTTTGTTCTTAAAAAGAAAAATCTGTTTAAAATTATTGTACCTTTTTCATTAAGAAGACAAATTTTGCAAAATGCTCATGAACAATTTGGACATCCTGGTACTCAAAAAATGATAAATTTAATTACTCCTCAATACTATTGGCCTCATATTAACTTAGATATTTCAAAATTTGTTAAACATTGTAATGTATGTCAACTAAACAAAAGGAAAAGGCAAAAAAGGTTTGGTCTTTTAAAGATTGTACCCCCCACAGATCAACCTTTTGAGTATATTTTTGTTGATACTCTGATGGTGGATTCAACTATTATAATTCTACTAAAAAATTTCTTCACTTAATAATTGATCATGCAACTCGCTATGTTTGGGATTTTGCTTCTAAAAGTGAAACAAACGAAACCTATGCAAATTGTTTAAAACAACTTTTCCAAATTCAAATACCTATTAAACTGTTAACTGATAGAAATGGTGCTTTTACCTCATACAGATTCAAACGCTTTTTAAGAAATTATAACGTTAAACAGTTATTAACTACTTCTCATCATCCCCAAACAAATGGTAAATGTGAACGTGTAAATCAGGCTATTGTAACTAAATTATATATATATATATATATATATATATATATATATATATATATATATATATATATGTCAGGTTTGAAAAGTTTAGGTTCAAAATTAAGGAAGTAATAAATGAAAATAGAGCGAACTCTTTACCATCGCGTAAGGATTTGTGAGTAAACAAGCCTGTTAAAAGGAGCAACGAGCGCTGACGAAGGCGAACGCATACTAGAAAGGACTTGGCTGGTGTCTCCTCGCTGCGATGTTGTATTTGGTAACACCCGGTTGCGCGGCAAAAGGTCCGCCATGTTAGATTATATATGATGAAAGCTTAATAAAGGAATATTGTGAAGATGATGCCCTCCTCTTTTTACCAGCAGGCCTGGGGCCTGTCAAGAGCCGGTAGGATGAATTAACGAACTGCAAAATACGCGAGGAAACCAAACGAATTAACTTCAACAATTTTTTTTTCGAACGAGCGACTGCATTGAAAACGATACTACCATGGAAGACGACTCTTTCCGGCAGGAGTCACCAGTCAACACATCCAGGAAACTTTCTTTTTCCTGAATTTGATCTTAATAAGTTTAGTAGTTTGAAGAGTTTTCTTGAATGTTTTGATAAACAATGTTTGGAATATCAAAAAAGACGAGCAATGGAAGAAGCAAAATATTCCTAGATATCTCACGGGAGTTTATCTTAAATTTTGGTACGAAAACCATTTATTTGAAAAGTCTTATCAAGAAATTAAACAACTATTAATGACGGTGTTCGATGCGACGAAACAAGAAGATATTCGAAGATTTCACAAATTAAAATTAAACGACACTAAAGAACTAATTTCGTTTTTTACGGAAAAACTTTCGTTGGGGAAGAAACTAAATTATGATGACAGTTCAATTGTGGAGCATATGACATTAAGCAGTCCAAGAGAGTTCCAGAAGTTCCTAGTTATCAAGAAGATTTCGACACCCTGCGAATGGATCTCAACGATGCGACAATTAATCGCAGTAACACCGGATAGCGCAGACCGAAAACCGGTAGATACTGGAAGTTATACCCGATGGAATCACGCATACGGTAGTGTACACAGAGGAACTGGTCAACAGTACAGATTCCAAGCAAGAGGAAATCATGGACAGCCACATCAATCGCACATGATGAGATTCAGTGGAAGGCAACAGTTCAACAATCAACCTAGGCAGTTTGTACAACAGAATCGACATTTTAACTCGCCCAGAAACGAAAGTAACCAGAGGCAAGGATGACAACTAATTATTGAGTCAATGGTATGTTCCAAGCACTTTTGTACTCTAATTGACACAGGAAGCAATGTGTCATTAATTCCAATAAATTTAGCTAAACAATTAAAAAACATTAAAATTATAAGAAATAGTAATGTAAAAATAAATCAAACTTGTGGGACTATTCAACCCAAAGGTATAATTAAAGTTTATATGAATATTGGATGTATATCTAAGCAAATAGATTTGTTTGTAATTGATACTGAATTGCCTTATATTATTTTAGGACTAGAATATTTACATTTATTTAAGCTTGACATTAGTATTCGTAACATGTGTATTTTTCAATGTGGTAAAAATTTAAGTAATATTAAATATGTAAATAAGTGTGTTGGTGAGTTGAGAACATATCATGGGACATATTGTAAAACTCTTAATAATGATCAAAATATGAACTACTATAATGCAAATAATGAAGATAATATTAACGTTAAGAATAATAAAGGTTTAGATCAAATATCAGACATCCCTGAAGCTGATCTGAAAAGATTGTTTAACCCAGCCATGGTTGTTGAGGACACAATACCAAGACAAACTAGTGAGCAATGGGGAGATTTAACCCAACTTCTTGACAAATTTCAAACCATATTTTCACAAAAATAAGTATGATGTAGGTTGTATCAATTTAGAGCCACAAAGAATTCATTTAATTTCAGACCTTCCTATAAGTTTACGCCCTTATAGAAACAGTCAACAAGAATCTAAAGAAATACAAACACAGATAGAAGAATTGTTAAAAGCAGGTTTTATTAGACCCTCTCATAGCCCATATGCTGCCCCTGTAACTTTAGCATACAAAAAGGATGAAGGGAAAAAGATCAAGATTATGTATCGATTATAGAAAACTAAATGAAATCACACGAAAAGATTCCACCCTGTACCTCTGATAGACTTTGTAATTGATAATTTAACTCATGCTAAATTTTTCTCTACGCTCGACTTAACAAGTGGTTATTGGCACATTAAAATTCATGAAAAAGACGCAGAGAAACTGGCTTTCACAACTAATTTTGGACTCTATGAATGGTTAAGACTTCCATTTGGCTGGAAAAAATTCCCCAGCTGTTTTCCAAAGAACTATAAGACAAATTTTACAAAAATATCAGTTAACTTTTGCTTTAAACTATTTTGATGATATAATAATTTTCTCACAATCTTGGGAAGAGCATTTAACTCATTTAGATACAATATTTCAAATTTGTAAAAAAGAAAACATTAAACTTAAAAATCAAAATGTCAGTTTGCACAGGAAAAAAATAAAATTTTAGGATATGAAATAACACAAGGTCATTATTCCCAAGTAATCCAAATATTGAAACAATTAGAAAATTAGCACCACCTAAAGATGTGAAAGAACTCCAAAGATTTCTTGGTTCCATCAATGTTTATCAAAAATTTATTAAAGATTATGCAAAACTTAGAGTACCATTAAATAAACTACTTAAAAAGATGCAATTTGGAATTGGTCACATGAATGTCAAGAAGCTTATCAAAAGTTAAAGAATTGTTTAATCTCAAAACCATACTTAAATTATACAACTCACAATATCCATGTCATGTGTTTTGTGATGCAAGTCAGGAATCAATAGGTGTAGTCTTGAAACAACAACAACCCAAATGGAACACTTTACCCCATAGCTTATCACTCGAGACAATTACTTAAACATGAAAAAAAAATTATACAATTTCAGAAAAAAGAGTGTTTAGCAATTATAGATGCCTTAGATAAATTCCACTGTTACCTACATGGATCCAAACCACAATACATACTGATCATGCTGCTTTACAATGGCTTAAAAGTGTAAAACATTTAACTGGACGTTTATTTCGGTGGAGTTTAAAACTTTCTCAGTATGAATATTCGATAGTTTATATAAAAGGTAAAATTAAATGTTGAAGCAGACATGTTGTCGAGGAACCCTGTATGCCATTATATATCACCCATTTGTCATTTTTTAAATACTGATGAAATTATTAAATACCAAAATTCAGAGAACATTAATGATCCAAAATATATAAAAATTAATGATGTATTAACAGTTAAGAAAAAAGAATTTAATTAAAATTGTAGTACCGTTATCTTTGAGAGAAAATTAATTACAACTGCACATGAACAATTTGGTCACCCAGGTGTAAAAAAGATGTTAAAATTAATTTCTCCAATTTACTACTGGAAAGACATTATATTAGACATTTCAAATTTTTGTTAAATGTTGTGAAACATGTCAATTGAATAAAAGTCTACACAAAAAAGTATGGATTATTGCAAGAAGTTCCTGTAGCAGAAGAACCATTTGAAATGATTTCACTAGACACTGTAGGAGGATTTAATTATCATAATTCACAAAAGAAATACCTGCATATTGTTCTGGATCATGCTACCAGATATGCTTGACATTTCCATCCAAAAGTGTCACTTCTGAAACTTATACAAATTGCTTAAACAAATTTTTTCAATTCAATGCCCAAAACAACTTAAGTGATAGAAATGCTGCATTCACTTCATCTAAATTTAAGAAATTCTTAAAACATCATAATATTAGAATTACTAACTTCAGCAATAGACCACAATGCAATGGAAAGAATGAAAGAGTTAATCAGACATTAGTAGCAAAATTAAGATGTAAAGTTAATTCAACTACAAAAACTCCTTGACAAAATTATTAGAACAAGTTACATATGAATACAATAACTCGCCACATGATGTTACTGGCTTTCCACCTGCATATTTAATGTTTGGAACTTTGCCATATGATTCGCCATTACCTAATCAAGTAAAATTAAACTATCCACCTATACAACAAGCTAGACAAATTGCAGTAAACAGAACAATTAAGCATCATAAGATAAATAAACAAAGGTATGATAGACATTATGTTGATGCAAAATTTAAAGTTGGAGATTTAGTCTTATATCAAAATTTCTCATACCCTAATTCAAGTAAACTTCAATCTCCTTATAATGGTCCTTTTAAAGTTGTCAGGAAACTCTCAAATGTTACTTATGAAATAGATAAACCAAATCAATATACAGGAAAATTAACAGATATTGTTCATTCTACAAGATTAAAACCATTTCATTCAAAATCCAATTTCCAATTATGCTAAATTCTTATTTATATTTGTTATAGAGTTTGTTTTCTCAAACTTTGGGGGGGAAGAAGTGCATTGTAATTTTTTAAAAGAAGTGCATTGTTATTAAAATAATAATAATAAAAGTTGTGTTTAAAATTTGAATTTAAGACTTGTTTACATTATGAAAATCAAAATTTAATGTAAGTGAACTTGTATTGTATCTTTATTCATAATGAACACATTATTGAAGACTATTTAAAAAAAAAAATAACTGAATTATGGACTGTATGAAAACAGTGTGATGAGGTCAATTCTACGATACATTGTGTTATAATAATTTCATTGTGATTATTTGTGATATAATTATATTCTGAGAAAGTTAAAATATAGTATGTGATGTTATGAAGATTTTATTATGGTTGTATGTTTTTGAAATGAGTTGATTGAGAAGAATTCTAATAATAATAAAAAGAATTGTGAAATAAACAATAATTGGATGATGAACATTGAACTATGATTTTCCAAGACAGGACTGTGTGAAACATTACATTACATTGATTGAACTTTTACCTGTACTTGATATATATGAAATACCCTTATTTTCTTTTGCATTTTTATATTTCTAGTGATATTTTTTGATATAAATGTTGATGTTGTGTTTATTTTGATAAATTTCTGTGTATAGTTATGTAATCTTTTTCTTTTTTGGGAGCTCCTAAAATCATGTTGCTGTTAGTTACTCCATATATGTCTTTTTTATGTATTTACCATTACTCCTAAACTCATTTTTTGCTATTACTTTTTTATATCTATTCTTTGTATGTATTTATGTACTCATTATATTCCAACATTCAATACCATTTTGAAGTACTTGTAACTTTTTCAACATTTATCACTTTATTAACATTGTTTACTATTGGTGCACATTTAGTGAGAATTTCACTTGATCTTATGTTATGTTGTTTAGTACTACTATATTTTTGAATGTGAATTATCTTCTTATGTTGTTTTATTAACCTCATTATTATTATAGTCATAGTGGAAGTATTAGATGTGTGATATTTTCAGAAAACAATTCTATGTAACACAAAGTTTTATACCAAATTTTTGATACTTTGTTATTCATTATTGCTATTTTTTTGTACATGTTAGGATTCACCAGCCCACTCTTTTACACAATTATTATATCTTCTAGATTTTTATTTCATTTGGGGAATTTGATATCATTGAAATATAATTTTTTTTTCCCTGGGGACTTGCCAGTCAGAAATGGCCAATCTGGCTGTGCCAGACTTCAGCGGAGGGGGGAAATTTGTCAGTTTGAAAAGTTAAGGTTCAAAATTAAGGGAAGTAATAAAATGAAAATAGAGCGAACTCTTTACCATCGCGTAAGGATTTGTGAGTAAACAAGCCTGTTAAAAGGTGCAACGAGCGCTGACGAAGGCGAACGCATACTAGAAAGGACTTGGCTGGTGTCTCTCGCTGCGATGTTGTATTTGGTAACACCCGGTTGCGCGGCAAAAAGGTCCGCCATGTTAGATTATATATGATGAAAGCTTAATAAAGGGAATATTGTGAAGAT
>BMAU01003393.1:0-24821 GCA_019973935.1 Trichonephila clavipes | reverse complement strand
CAAAATTACGAGATCCGTCGCGAAAAGCCCTTGTGTAGCTGAACAGTGCGACCTTAATATTCGCTCACATATTCATTCATCATTACTCCTAGTAAAAAAAAATCTCAACGTAATATCACACATTTTTTTCACCTTGAACGCAGTTTTATTGGATTAACTGCGGATAGGAATATTTTTTTGTAAAATTGTTGTGTCTTAAGTGGAATTCACACGAGACTTCATCTCGAGCGAGATGCAGTCTCTGAATGGATTGACGCTGTCTGCGTTGGTGAGAATGGAGCTTTAGTGTTTCGTTGCATAGTATTTGCTTATGTGTTCATTAAAAAATTCATTTAGGTTTTGAACTTGCGGCAGAGCAGGCTCTCTGAAAGAATGGCTCTTAGAAAAGGTTTTGCCCTGATGAAATTACTAATTTATAGCGAAAGATTTCTGAGAATGAATCGGCTCCAATATAAATCTTGATGAAGGCATAAGATTGAATGAAAGTGACAGAGAAGAATCTGATGAAAGTGCAGATGTAACTGATAACATTCCTGTAAATCAAGTGACGTGGACGACAACTGAGCTGGCACCCTCTCTCCTAACTACCACGCCACACCAACAGGAGGAAATTTCAGATCTCGACAGATTTAACGTGCATCGCTGCCTTACACGGCGTGTCTTCAGTGTTAATGGGTTCGATCTCGTGACAAGGCAAGGCACGATCCGATACCTCTAACACTCAGTTACCGCGGCCGCAGGGATGGCACAGAATGGATACCACATAATACTAAAATTCCTGGAAGATTCAAGCTCCACGTAACATAATAACAACGTCAGGTTTTTATGATACAAAGGGGAAATAATATATGATAACTACATAAAATAATATTAAAAATGCTTTATAACTAAATCATACTGAACAGTAGTGCAGTAATTATTTAGTTAAAAAAATTGTTTTATATGTATTTATATCTTGGTGTCAAAACGACACCGATAGACGTTTAAGTGTAATCGAAATTCTGGACGCTCTGGTGTAAACACATTTCAATTACAATTTTATTGCACTGATTTTATAGGATTGTACGTACTGTAATTATGTATAACGATCCGTCACTTCTAACGTTCAGAGCAGCAATTTGAATGTCCTGCACTTGAATTGTTTCCATCTAGATTTATTTTTTTCTTTCAAAAATATTCTCATAAGCTGTAGATTTACTTGTATATAATATTTTCTCTCTCTATCTTTTTCCCGTCTTGTACAGTACTGTTTTGACATCTACCTTTAGTTACTATACAAGAAATATATATTTTTATAATTATTCAACTTTAATTCAAGAAAATTCTAAGCTTTCTTAAAATGAGGCACAATTGATATACAATCAGATATAAAGTCATCTTATACTTATATGGAATAAAAAAATATTTTTAAATAGAACAATTGATTTTTTTTTTTTCTTCCAAGAAATATTTTTTAAAAATTTATTCGTAATACGTTTTTGAGACAGTGTATTCATGCACAAAAACACATTTATTTAATAAATCCTTGTATTTTCTTTTTTTGGTGCATTGTCATAAATCTCAGTTTCCAGCACTGAAGGAAGCAATACATCCAGTATTATAATGCTTTAAACAAGTTAGGCAATAATTTTACAATACCGTTGAAATGGTTATAAAATGGCTGTGAAATAAACCATTTTTCTTCTATCAGCAATTTTTTTTTACTACTGACACTTTCCATTTGAGAAAATAATATAATTGACAATACTTTACAATCTGTAAAATTTCTGTCATCCAATTTTCGATTTTTTTAATTGTATCACATTGTGTAATCAATAATTTTGAATTTCTCGAATAAAATTATATTTGTTAAGAGCCACAATTATATTCATCCGCTTGGAATCATCCATGATACTTTTTACTTGAATTATTTAATTTGTTTTGGAGGAAAGGAATCCCACACGCACACTTTTATACTAGAAACAAATATTATTATCTTTAAATTTATGATTCAAAAAGCTGTAACCATTTACTGATACCCACTAAAAATTGAATGACAAAAATTCTTAATAAATTGTGTGCTGGATGAGACATTTTTATTCGATTACTACTTTGCAGACTCGTGCTGGCTATTGGTGATGGACAGTTGCAAATTGAAACTTTTTCAAGTTACAAGGATGACATCTGATCTGCAACCCCTCTATCCAAACTTTCATAGCAAGCCAACCCCTCACTGTGGAGTTTTATTAATTTTTTCCAGAATCTTCCCCAGTCATTAATATGGTTAAAACTACCATGCGGCTTTCTAAGAGACCATTTATTCAGAAAAAAAAATCAAAAGAAAAGCATTTCATTTCTATGTCACAAAACCACACAAATATACGTATCAACTCAAAATCAACTCAGGTTTCGTCATTAAATTATTTATCAATTTCGCGCGCGCGAAAATTGTACTCATATTACATTAAGAATGTTCAATCAATTCATACTATCAGTTCACTTTCTCTTTATATATATATATATATATATATATATATATATATATATATATATATATATATATATATATATATATATATATATATATATATATATAATCCAATATAAGAATTTTTTAATATATAATCATATACATATATATATATGACAGGCCCCAGGCCTGCTGGTAAAATGAGGAGGGCATCATCTTCACAATATTCCTTTATTATGCTTTCATCATATATAATCTAACATGGCGGATTTTTTGCCGCGCAACCGGGTGGTACCAAATACAACATCGCAGCGAGGAGACACCAGCCAAGTCCTTTCTAGTATGCGTTCGCCTTCGTCAGCGCTCGTTGCACCTTTTAACAGGCTTATTTACTCATAAATCCTTACGCGATGGTAAAGAGTTCGCTCTATTTTCATTTATTACTTCCTTAATTTTGAACCTAAACTTTTCAAACCTGACAAATTCCCCCTCCGCTGAAGGCTGACACAGTCCAGATTGGCCAATTCTGACTGGCAAGTCCCCAGGGAAAAATTATATTTCAATGATATCAAATTCCCAAATGAAATAAAAATCTAGAAGATATAATAATTGTGTAAAAGAGTGGGCTGGTGAATCCTAACATGTACAAAAAAATAGCAATAATGAATAATAAAGTATCAAAAATTTGGTATAAAATTTTGTGTTACAAAGAATTGTTTTCTGAAAAATATCACACATCTAATACTTCCACTATGATTATAATAATAATGAGGTTAAGGAAAAACAACATAAGATAAAGATAATTCACATTAGACATTCAAAAATATAGGAGTGCTAAACAACATAACATAAGATCAAGTGAAATTCTCACTAAATGTGCACCAATAGTAAACAATGTTAATAAAGTGATAAATGTTGAAAAGTTACAAGTACTTCAAAATGGTATTGAATGTTGGAATAATGAGTACATAAATACATGGAAAGAGTAGGTATAGAGTAAATAACATGATTTTAGGAATAATGGTAAAGTAAATACACATACAAAGAATAGATATAAAATCAGTAACAGCAAAATGAGTTTAGGAATAATGGTAAAGTAAATACATAAAAAAAAGACATATATGGAGTAACTAACAGCAACATGATTTTAGGAGCTCCCAAAAAAGAAAAGATTACATCACTATAACACAGAAATTTATCAAAATAAACACAACATCAACATTATATCAAAATATCACTAGAAATATAAAATGCAAAGAAAAATAAGGGTATTTCAGATATATCAAGTACAGGTAAAAGTTCAATCAATGTAATGTAATGTAATGTTTCACACAGTACTGTCTTGGAAAAATCATAGTTCAATGTTCATCATCCAATTATTGTTTATCTCACAGTTATTTTGTTTATTATTAGAATCTCTACTCAATCAACTCATTTCAAAAACATACAACCATAATAAAATCTTCATAACATCACATACTATATTTTAACTTTCAGAATATACTTATCACAAATAATCACAATGAAATTATTATAACACAATGTATCGTAAAATGACCTCATCACAATGTTTTCATACAGTCCATAATTCAGTTATTTATTTTTTTTAAAAATAGTCTTCAATAATGTGTTCATTATGAATAAAGATACAATACAAATTCAATTACATTAAATGTTGATTTTCATAATGTAAACAAGTCTTAAATTCAAATTTTAAACACAACTTTTATTATTATTTTTTAAATAACAATGCACTTCTTTTAAAATTACAATGTACTTCTTTTAAAATTACAATGCACTTCTTCCCCCCCTCCCATTGTGTTTGAGAAAACAAACTCTATAACAAATATAAATAAGAATTTAGCATAATTGGAAATTGGATTTTGAATGAAAAGGTTTTAATCTTGTAGAATGAACAATATCTGTTAATTTTCCTGTATATTGATTTGGTTTATCTATTTCATAAGTAACATTTGAGAGTTTTCTGACAACTTTAAAAGGACCATTATAAGGAGATTGAAGTTTACTTGAATTAGGGTATGAGAAATTTTGATATAAGACTAAATCTCCACCTTTAAATTTTGCATCAACATAATGTTTATCATACCTTTGTTTATTTATCTTATGATGCTTAATTGTTCTGTTTACTGCAATTTGTCTAGCTTGTTGTATAGGTGGATAGTTTAATTTTACTTGATTAGGTAATGGCGAATCATATGGCAAAGTTCCAAACATTAAATATGCTGGTGGAAAGCCAGTAACATCATGTGGCGAGTTATTGTATTCATATGTAACTTGTTCTAATAATTTTGTCCAAGGAGTTTTTGTAGTTGAATTAACTTTACATCTTAATTTTGCTACTAATGTCTGATTAACTCTTTCATTCTTTCCATTGCATTGTGGTCTATTTGCTGAAGTTAGTAATTGTCTAATATTATGATGTTTTAAGAATTTCTTAAATTTAGATGAAGTGAATGCAGCATTTCTATCACTTAAAAGTTGTTTTGGGCATTGAATTGAAAAAAATTTGTTTTAAGCAATTTGTATAAGTTTCAGAAGTGACACTTTTGGATGGAAATGTCCAAGCATATCTGGTAGCATGATCCAGAACAATATGCAGGTATTTCTTTTGTGAATTATGATAATTAAATCCTCCTACAGTGTCTAGTGAAATCATTTCAAATGGTTCTTCTGCTACAGGAACTTCTTCCAATAATCCATACTTTTTTGTGTAGACTTTTTATTCATTTGACATGTTTCACAACATTTAACAAAATTTGAAAAATGTCTAATATAATGTCTTTCCAGTAGTAAATTGGGGAAATTAATTTTAACATCTTTTTTACACCTGGGTGACCAAATTGTTCATGTGCAGTTGTAATTAATTTTTCTCTCAAAGATAACGGTACTACAATTTTAATTAAATTCTTTTTTCTTAACTGTTAATACATCATTAATTTTTATATATTTTGGATCATTAATGTTCTCTGAATTTTGGTATTTAATAATTTCATCAGTATTTAAAAAATGACAAATGGGTGATATATAATGGCATACAGGGTTCCTCGACAACATGTCTGCTTCAACATTTAATTTACCTTTTATATAAACTATCGAATATTCATACTGAGAAAGTTTTAAACTCCACCGAAATAAACGTCCAGTTAAATGTTTTACACTTTTAAGCCATTGTAAAGCAGCATGATCAGTATGTATTGTGAATTTGGATCCATGTAGGTAACAGTGGAATTTATCTAAGGCATCTATAATTGCTAAACACTCTTTTTCTGAAATTGTATAATTTTTTTCATGTTTAAGTAATTGTCTCGAGTGATAAGCTATGGGGTAAAGTGTTCCATCTGGGTGTTGTTGTTTCAAGACTACGCCTATTGAATCCTGGCTTGCGTCACAAAACACATGACATGGATATTGTGAGTTGTATAATTTAAGTATAGGTTTTTTGATATTAAACAATTCTTTAACTTTTGATAAGCTTCTTGACATTCATGTGACCAATTCCAAATTGCATCTTTTTTAAGTAATTTATTTAATGGTACTCTAAGTTTTTGCATAATCTTTAATAAATTTTTTGATAAACATTGATGGAACCAAGAAATCTTTGGAGCTCTTTCACATCTTTAGGTGGTACTAATTTTCTTATTGTTTCAATATTTGGATTACTTGGGGAATAATGACCTTGTGTTATTTCATATCCTAAAAATTTTATTTTTTTTCCTGTGCAAACTGACATTTTGATTTTTTAAGTTTAATGTTTTCTTTTTTACAAATTTGAAATATTGTATCTAAATGAGTTAAATGCTCTTCCCAAGATTGTGAGAAAATTATTATATCATCAAAATAGTTTAAAGCAAAAGTTAACTGATATTTTTGTAAAATTTGTCTTATAGTTCTTTGGAAAACAGCTGGGAATTTTTCCAGCCAAATGGAAGTCTTAACCCTTCATAGAGTCCAAAATTAGTTGTGAAAGCCAGTTTCTCTGCATCTTTTCATGAATTTTTAATGTGCTAATAACCACTTGTTAAGTCGAGCGTAGAGAAAATTTAGCATGATTTAAATTATCAATTACAAAGTCTATCAGAGGTACAGGGGTGGAATCTTTTCGTGTGATTTCATTTAGTTTTCTATAATCGATACACAATCTTGATCTTTTCCCTTCATCCTTTTTGTATGCTAAAGTTACAGGGGCAGCATATGGGCTATGGGAGGGTCTAATAAAACCTGCTTTTAACAATTCTTCTATCTGTGTTTGTATTTCTTTAGATTCTTGTTGACTGTTTCTATAAGGGCGTAAACTTATAGGAAGGTCTGAGATTAAATGAATTCTTTGTGGCTCTAAATTGATACAACCTACATCATACTTATTTTGTGAAAATATGGTTTGAAATTTGTCAAGAAGTTGGGTTAAATCTCTCCATTGCTCACTAGTTTGTCTTGGTACTGTCCTCAACAACCATGGCTGGGTTAAACAATCTTTTCAGATCAGCTTCAGGGCTGTCTGGTACTTGATCTAAACCTTTATTATTCTTAACATTAATATTATCTTCATTATTTGCATTATAGTAGTTCATATCTTGATCATTATTAAGAGTTTTACAATATGTCCCATGATATGTTCTCAACTCACCAATACACTTATTTACAAATTTAATATTACTTAAATTTTTACCACATTGAAAAATACACATGTTACGAATACTAATGTCAAGCTTAAATAAATGTAAATATTCAAGTCCTAAAATAATATAAGGCAATTTAGTATCAATTACAAACAAATATATTTGCTTAGATATACATCCAATATTCATATAAACTTTAATTATACCTTTGGGATGAATAGTCCCACAAGTTTGATTTATTTTTACATCACTATTTTTTAAAATTTTAATGTTTTTTAATTGTTTAGATAAATTTATTGGAATTAATGACACATTGCTTCCTGTGTCAATTTTCATGCCAAAATTTTAAATAGACTCCCGTGAGATATCTAGGAATATTTTGCTTCTTCCATTGCTCGTCTTTTTGATATTCCAAGCATTGTTGATCAAAACAGTCAAGAAAACTTTTAAAACTACTAAATTTATTAAGATCAAATTCAGGAAAAAAGAAGGGTTCTTTGGATGTGTTGACTGGTGACTCCTGCCGGAAAGAGTCGTCCTCCATGGTAGTATCGTTTTCAATGCAGTCGCTTGTTCGAAAAAAAAATTGTTGAAGTTCATTCCATTGGTTTCCTCGCGTATTTTGTAGTTCCTTTATTTATCCTGCCGGCTCTTGACAGGCCCCAGGCCTGCTGGTAAAATGAGGAGGGCATCATCTTCACAATATTCCTTTATTATGCTTTCATCATATATAATCTAACATGGCGGACCTTTTGCCGCGCAACCGGGTGGTACCAAATACAACATCGCAGCGAGGAGACACCAGCCAAGTCCTTTCTAGTATGCGTTCGCCTTCGTCAGCGCTCGTTGCACCTTTTAACAGGCTTATTTACTCATAAATCCTTACGCGATGGTAAGGAGTTCGCTCTATTTTCATTTATTACTTCCTTAATTTTGAACCTAAACTTTTCAAACATGACATATATATATATATATATATATATATATATATATATATATATATATATGTATATATATGTATATATATGTATATGTATATTTATATATATATGTATATATATATGTATATATATGTATATATATGTATATGTATATGTATATATATGTATATATATATATATATGTATGTATATATGTATATATATGTAGTATATATATATATGTGTGTATATATGTATATATACATATATATATATGTATATATATGTATATATATATATGTATATATATATGTATATATATGCATATATATATGTGTATATATATATATATATATTTATATATATATATTTATATATATATATATTTGATGTTCTATTTCAAGCTTTATGCTTGTAACAAGTATTGTAATAAGTTTTGTTACAGTATATTTGGTTATTTTATTTTATTTTATTTCTACTTTTTTCTTATTATTTTAATTTTTTACTTTGGCTTTAATTATTACATCTGTGTTCGTTATTAATTTATCGCTAGGTGTTTTTTTTGTATATATTCTTAATTATATTCTTTATTTCTATTTTTACATATTTATTCGGAAATTCTTTTTTGCTTATTTTTTATATATATTATTCAACATGTTTGTTTGTGCTTTATGAATACACTAGTTTTTTAGTTCAATTATACAATCTTTGATGACAGTAATCTTAACTTTATTTTAGCGACTGGCAATTAGATCAGCTTTTTAGCCTATCTATGCTCGGTGTCACACTATTATGGTATGCGTGATATCGTCAAACAGTGACTACTGTTTGTAGGCAGTTTTTGGAAGTTGTTTTGGAAAAATTTTTTCCTGTTTTTTTATCTATTTTGATAGGTACGAGTTATTCTCCATTCTTTTTAATTACTTCGTTTGAGTAGAGAATTTTCTTATTCGACTATTTTGAGGTATACACTTGTGTATAATTTGCATATTTCACAATATGGATCATAATACTGTTTATAATTATAAATCCTATAGATCCAGAACATTCTGGAATTCCAACTATGTATATAATTATAATAATCTTAATAATTAATGATCATGCTATAAATAAGATGGTTACTAAAGAGAAATTGCAATATTGTTTAACTTCTCACAAGTATTTTAATAAATATTTTAAATTCACCAACTCTAAAAATAATCTTCCTACAGATGATTATCAATATACCACGAATATTCATTTTTGCTACAATAAATGTACAGATAAAAGATGTAAAACATGCCCTTTAATCAATTATTAACAATTAGATATCACCTCCAACTTTATATTTTGTAAGTCTTTTAATTGTATTTATATGTTGAGTTGTAAAAAATGTAATTATAAATATACTGGTCAGACTTCCACACACTTAAATATTCGAATTAATCTTCACAGATCTCATACTAAACATTATATTAATAAATACATAACAATAATATTGAAATTAGACACTTTCACCGGGGCATGGTTTTGATAATACAGACATTTCCATTCTTAGAATAGTTCCCGTTTTAAAAGATAGATTATGGTGGGAAAACCATTTTATATTCATTTCTATAATACAACATATCCACACGGACTGAACTTATTATATAATGGCAAAAATGTTCTGCAATGCATGTAGCAAAAAGATAACCAAGATTTTTTTTTATAATTGTAACAATAATAATAATATTAATAAAATAACCAAGAGAGTAAAAATAGGTAAAAGGAATAAAAGAAATAGTAGAGATTCCAAAGATATTACAGCTAAAATTAATAAAATATGTAGTGATTTTGAAACAGCTTATAATATTAATCAAACAAAAAATTTCATGTTTGGTTTGAACAAACAGGAAATCAAACTTATTAACGATATACTTAGTTATGATAATTTTAAAGACTGTCAAGCCTTACATGTTATGAAAGATTCTGTAATTTCTTAATTAGTAAGTTTAATATATCAATAAATGGTTATGTTTTAAATTCTACAACTGAATACTGTAACATCCTTTTCATGAATAAATCCTATAATCACGCGTAAACTTTACTAATGTGTTTGAGAAATATATTCCTTATTTCCCAGTTAAAAGCATAACAATTAAAAAGGCTTTTATATATAATAAGAAAATTGCTAGATCCATCTTTAACTACAGTTCTTTTGATTTGCAAAATAATAATTGATGCCGTTGGTTGAGTTCGAATAACAGCCAGAGATGGAGATAGTACTTATGCTTATATTACAAGAAAATAAATATTTACAGTTAAAATTTACACTAAAAGGTAATAATGCGGTTAAATGAAAATTACACCCTTGAAGGTGCTGCGGATTGATGCGGACAAGACCTTGCGTCTGTCCGTTGCGTTTCCAGTTTTTAGAATGTCCCGGTACGGGATTCAAAAGTTTCCATTGGGGTAGGAAGGCGGGAAAGTATGGCGTACAAGAAACGGAATTTGGTGGAATGCGTCTTTCTTACCCCACCTCTGAGGGCGAACCCTAGCAAAGGGTGACACGTTCCCACGCCTAGAAGGGACATTGTACCCATAAAATATCGGGATATCGGGGTGTGTCATTAGAATTTCCCGCGCTTAAAAATGTCATTGACCGTGGCGCGGTAACCATACGCTGACTCTGGACCAATCAAAAGAAATTAAGCGGACAAAGTAAAGAATCCGCTCTAGGATTCGGAAGTGAAGAGGACGCCAAATAAAAACGGGATGCACCCCGATTTCGAGAGACACTCTCTCACACATACGACTCAACATAGACCCAGGCCTTGAACGGGACTCCGCGGGACTCCGGGCGGCGACCTTGATTCACTTCCTTTCAATTCTCCCTTTCTCAAAAGCTAAGTAGAATTTTGTTATGCAACTATTTGTAAATTAACCCAAAATTAAATTTGTTAAAATAAATATTAATAGTTATTTAAAGAACGGCCTTTTAATTTAGTGTACTGTTTTATTGTCATTAAAGGATTTAGTGTTTGAACTTAAGCTATAATGCGATGTTACATTAAGAACCTGTAATTTTAGATAATGGATATATAGAAAATAAATTAACCATTTAAGTTAAACAAGCGTCGCATTATAATGGTACCGTGACGAGGATATTAATTTGTTTTTCTTTGTACTATCATTTAGTGCCGATGACCAGTCGTCGGAAATTTTCTTTTTTTTACATCATTTGATGTTGTGAATCTTTCTCGACGGGTCACCAAAACGAACTTATTGTGTGATACTGTGTTTTATATATTGCTTGAATTTGATACTTGTGAATTTTTTTTCTTGTAGTTTTGAGCAGAAGAAAGGTGCAAGGTGCAGCATGATGTCACAGGTACTGGTGCTCTTTGATTTTTTTTTTTTTTTAACATTGATGTGAATTTTTTTTCCTATGCATGTATTTACGCGAGAGCCGATTAGTTAAAAGTTTATTTAAATTTAGGAGTTCATGAATTTCTTTACCCTGCACGAGCGCTTGAATTTTGTTTTAGTTAGAATTTAATGGTTTCCGTTGCGATTTAATCTCGCTAGAAATTTTGTCTTAATTTTTTAAACATGCCACGTACTCGACAAACAGACCCCCTTTTGACGCAAACGGCGTCCGAGAAATTTAATCTAACTGATTTGATCCCAAGGTATGACGGAGGTGAATCGTTAGGAATACGTAGGTTCCTAGATAAAATAAATGATGTTGCGAATTTAGGCAAGTGGTCAAACGACGAGAAAGTTACAATTCTGAAATTAAAATTAGCGGGAATAGCTGAGGAATTTTTTTTATCCGACCCAACCCACAGTCAATTGACAGAATACAACGATATCGCAAGAATTCTTATTAAAAGATTCGAGAAGGCCGTCCATCTGTCAACACGTTTACAATTATTTTCATCGTGTATAAAGGTTCTTCTGAGAGCGTACAAGAATTCTCAGCACGCATTAACAAACTGGGAACACAGATATTCCAGTCAGGAAATTCGGCTCAAAACACCGCGGTGAGGAACGCGAACGACCAACTACAACAATGACGTTTCATAAGCGGTCTGAGAAATGACATCCGTCGTTTTGTACTCTCACGTGATCCTTTAAATTTAGATGAATCAATCAGCGCAGCGTTGATCGAAGAGCAAAATATGAAATTGAATCAGATAGCTAACGACGAGAGATCCGGTTTGTCGCCCGAACAAACGGAAAATTCGATCCTTTCAGCATTAACGGATAGATTGGAAGAAATCAACTTGAGAGTCGGGCGTCTACAGGAAGCCAGTTGAGTTACAGCTCGTAAAACAGGGGGGAATTTTTTTAACAGAAGGGAGAAGGTTTTCAAATGTTTTTATTGTGGCATTCAAGGACATAGACAAGCGGAGTGTAGAAAGAAGAAGCGAGATCAACGCACAGCCAATTACCAGCCCCCGGAGAAGCGCGGCTAGCGATTTTTCTGTTTCACGTCACCCTGGGTTCGATGGGAGGCGTGTCCATTTCCAAGAATCGGCTTTTCGTGATAATTACGCAGCCCCCAGGCATCCAGTGAGAGGGACACACACAACTTCTGGAAATATGGGTTTTCGACGCTATACTAGAAACGACAATTTAAACTTCAACGGAGAAAGCCGTATTTAGATGTACAATTGGTAGAGGAGCGGTTTTCTCCTATTAAATCTCGAGACAATATATTTGATCTACCAATAATAAAGACTAATGTTAAACATCACAAATTAAGAATTTTAATTCACACAGGTGCGTCCGTTTCTTTAATGTCACATTCTTTTTTCACTCAAATAAAAAATGAAAACTTTAAGGAATTTAATGTTTCAATTCAAATTAAAGCAGTAAGTGGAGAAACGGTAGAGATCATTGGTTGCTATGAAATACAATTGTCATTAGGGGAAATTCAATTTCAACACATTTTTTTTATAACTAAGCAAGAGATTAACGATAATTATTGCGCTATTTTGGGATACGATTTTTTGAAATTATGGGATGCAGTTTTAGATATGGGAAAAAACCGTTTGTTAATTAATAAATTTTCAATTCCGCTTATCCATTATTCACTCCCCCAACGTGTTGTCCAGAGTAACTTTATCCATGGATTTTTAAAACACAAAACGTGTGTGGGTCCCCATTCGGTCACAAATGTTCGTATACATGTTGAAACATTACCTAATTCGACGTCATTGGCCACTATTCAGAGTTCAGCAAAGCTAAAAACAAAAAACATTCATTTAACTAATTCGCAAATTAATATTAATCCACAGACAAATGACACCATTCTAGAAATTAGAAACGATTCAGATAACATAATCACTCTTAACAAAAACATGAAAATAATTACTGTCAATAATTATAAAGTCTTTTCTTCCGATTTTCCCGTTTCTCAAGATATTTTACCCCCACTCACGGAGAAAGATTTCAACCTTTCAGGTTTAAACAGCAAAATAAAAAACTGATTATTTCACCTTTTAATTTCGCACAAAAGTGCTTTCGCTCGCTCTACGGTAGAATTATCCGTAGCCGCTACGGAGCATCATAGAATCAGTTTACAGCATGACTATCCCATTAAATGTCCGATTTATAAAATTCCATTTAATTTAAGAAACGAATTTCGACGTCAGATAACAGATTTAGAGAAGGCGGGGATTATTTCATAATCTAATTCTCAGTACAATAATCCGGCCTTGTTTGTCAAACAAAAAGAAAAATGGCGCCTTGTTTTAGATTTTCGGAAACTTAAGTTGATTTAAGTTGACTGAGTTTTTAACAAAGAGTTGTAAATTTTGGGGGTTTGTGGTAACGCCGGAAGGCATTCTTATAGATAAAGATAAGTCCGTATCAATTAACGAGTTTCCAGTTCCAACGGATCAAAAACAACTCAAATCTTTCTTAGGGTGTTGTAATTTTTATAGGAGATATATTAAGAATTTCGCGAAATGAGCACTTCCCTTAACGAATCTATTGAGAAAAGACACTCCATTTGAGTGAACACCTGAAACGCGCAGGAGGCATTTGATGATATTAAGAAAGCCATATTGAATCCACCTGTCTTGGCACTACCTGATTAGAACGCAGAGTTACAAATAACAACGGACGCTTCATCTCGCGGCATAGGGGCAGTTCTAGAACAAAAATATCCTAACTCTGAAGTCAAACCTTTATATTTTTTCAAAGAAATTAAATCCCTCACAATCCAAATATAACGCAACGGTTTTGGAATTTTTCGCGATATATACAGCATTAAATTTTTTAGACCTTTCTTGTTATTAAAGGATTTTTTTAAAAATCCCTCTTCCAAAATTCTGAGGGCTTTGGTTTGTGTCATGGTTCAGAAGTACCACTAAAGACCCGCCGTGTAGGGCAGCAAAGCACGTTAAATCTGTCGAGAGCTGAAACGTCATCCCGTTGGTGTGGTGTGGTAGTTAGGGAGAGGGGTGCCAGCTCAGCGTCCACGTCACTTGACCATGGTTCAAAATTACGTGGTCCGTCGCCAAAGCCTCGTGTAGCTGAACAGTAAAAAACTCACTCACTCACTTTCCAAATTCTGCGTTGGAAATTGGCTCTGGAAGAATTAATTACGATATAGACTACATCAGGGGGCTCATTAAATTCAGTCGCAGATCATCTTTCCCGTTATATTAACAACATCACAATAGCTTTACCGGACTCTAAAGATCTTATTAATATGCAACGCGAAGATTCTGTTTTAAGCACCATCATAAAAAAAATTGATCAAAATGACGTTAGCCCACAAATCAGCAACTATTTTATTAATGGGGAAGGTTTGTTATGTCATTTGTCCAAGCGCCCCTCTAGATCACCCAGGTCTACAGTCGGTAGAAAAAATATCTGAGCACCGTGACCCTTTCAAAAAATTATTGGAAATGGAAAACGACCTTTTTTTGAAACAAAAACAATCTTTGTTGAAACGAAAACGACCTTTGTTGAAACCATCTCATTTAAATCGAAAACCATCTCATTTAAATCGAAAACCATCTCATTTAAATCGAAAACCATCTTATTTAAATCAATCTCCACACCGTATTTTGGTTCCCAACTTTTCGTTTCAAACGACTCTTTTTACATGGCTCTTGTCCCTTTTCCCCTGCTTTTTATCCAACACTTGCCTTTCAGGTTTCCATCCCCAAGAAACGTTCAAACGGCTCTTTTTGTATGAATCGTGTACCCTTTCACCCCATTATTTATCCCAACGTTGTGTTTAGTGTCTCGATTCATGTTTGAAACAAAGTATGCGGGAGACGTTAGCATGTATGGACAAGGTAATTTTTTCAGATTTCTTCCAAAAAATATTTTAGCACGGGGCGAGAGAAAATTTTTCATTCCATCCCAGAGAGACAATTTAGACAGGGGTCATCCACAAATGAAATTTAAACAGGGGTCATCCACAAATGAAATTTAATCATGTCAAATGAAATGTATGCATAGTGAAGGGGTCCAATGAAATGGATGCATCTTGGTGAGAAAACATGCCAATTCAATGAGACAAGCCCGCCAATTTCGGTGAGAAAACAGACGATATGCCCACCCAACGAGACAAGCCATCCAATCTGGGTGTATGAAGACGACAACAAATAAGTTTAATCTATATTATTCCAATCTTGGTGCATTTAATACTCTAATGATGTCATGTGAAACGATTCCTATTGGCTGGTGCATGTTGTGATAAAGTTTTAAAAAAAGATGTCATCCAACGTTGGCATATTGTGTGTCTCGAAAGAAAAGGGGCCGAATCGACTGGTGTGTCAATTCGATCCCCCTTTTTTCGGTAAAATTTTTTTTTGACTCACTCTACTAGATGGGCCGTCTGTCTTTTGCATTCAGACTGCAGCTTGTTAAAATGCTGCAGGTATCGTGCAAATCGATACGATTTCATCATGGTGCACTCGGAAATGTCAAAGCCCTCGTGCACATCATCGTGCAGGTAACAGGCAGGGTGCGGTCATTCAAATCCCGGAAATGGGGCAATATTTCCAGGTTGATCGTAAAAAGTCCCAGCTTTTCAAAAATTTTCCGCTGATCCGAGCCCTTGACGACAATGAAGCCGCTGTTTCCTTGAGCCAGGTGACAAAACTTTCCCCTGACTCAGAAATCCAGGTATTCGAGAGGTACAGATCCAGGCAGGTGGCTTTTCAGGCTGAGACGTTCATTAATGTAACGGTTGGCCCGTCTGTCTTTGTCTGTCGTGAGGAGGTTGGAGTGGTCCACCGTGAGGCAAATTACTTTTGGATCTGTGCCATCCTCCGGAATGCTGGCAATGGACAGTTCGATCGGAACAGGTTGACCACCATGGTGAAACACGTTGGCATGGGCAAAAACGCTAGATGAGACATGTTGCTGAGTGAGAATGTCTCTGGTGGAGGAGCGCTCACCTTTTATACTCTGCTGGGGTCACGTTAATCGATTCCTATTGGCTGATGCTTTTCCAATGTTGAATCACAAAACACTGATGAAAGAATTGTTTTCATTCAGCGCCAAGGTTCCACCATACAGATGAATTTAATCTTGGTGCATCCAACAGCACACGTTTTTAAAATACGAATAAATTTAATCTTGGTGCATCCAACAGCACGCGTTTTTAAAATACGAATAAATTTAGTTTTTAAAATACTAATAAATTTAATCTTGGTGCATCCAACAGGACGATTCAGTGCCAAGTTTTAAAAATACAGATGAATTTATCCAACAGCACACGTTTTTAAAATGTGCCTTTCAATCTTGGTACAATATGTGACCCTAAAAAAGGGGGACAAATCGACTGTTGTGTCGATTCGATCCCCTTTTTTCCGGGCCAATGTCCATTTACTGTTTCAATACCGACACTTTGTAGCTCCTTTCAGCATGCAGCTTATTAAACTGCTGCAGGTATTAGGCAAATTGGTACGATTTTAGCATGGTGCAGTACGAAATGTCATCTTCCTCGTACACACCCTCATGCACGGGGTCGGGAAAGGTTCCATCGCAAATGTCTTTAAATTTCGGCAGGTTCTCCAGGGCCATGGCATACAGTCCGAGCTCTTGAAAAATTTTTTGTTGTTCTAATCCTTTGACCACCATCAGAACCCTGTTGCCTCGGGCCAGCTGACTAAACTTGCCCCTCACGCAAAAGGGCAGGTATTCAACGGGCACACTCTTGGGTAATGGGTGGTGTACCAGACGAAGACGAGCATTCTCTTGGCAGTTGGATCGAACATCTTTGGGCTTGGATGGTTGCCCGGCATGATTCACGGTGATGCACATCACCTCGGGATCGCTGCCATCCCTGGGAATCGTGGCAATGGACAAATCGATGGGCACTGGTTTGCTCTCTTGATGAAACACGTTGGCATGCGCAAAATAGGCGGGTTAACTCAACACAGACATGTTGCTTCAAACAGCAGAATGATTCGAGCGGCGGGTGGCTCTCTTTATATATGGTCGAGGAGCGTGACGTCAGAGGGCATCCCATGGGCCAAAGCCTTTTCATGCGAGCGCTGCACGTGTTGTTCCAAAGCCCGCTTCCATGGTTGGAGGCCCACCATGCGCCAAGGAACAGGGTCGTCTCGATGCATTTCCCAATCGTCCAACCATTTCACGTACACGTCTGCGACTCGAGGGCAGTCTGTCAAATCCAAACTATACGCATCCGTAGTTTGAGGTTGATACGCCTCCCAAACTCGGTGAGAATGAGGACGACCTACTTGAAAGAATCTCAACTCGACCCCTTTGTCCCAGGTCAGATCCAAATGACTCGTAAACACAATGACCGTTTTTCCAAACGACCGAGGAATGTGCACCCCAAAATTGGGTTCAAAAAGGATGGTGTAAGGATAGTCTAGCTCGTAATACGTGATTCGATCCGGCCACCGACCCAGATTTCCAAACACGATAGTGGTGCGCTGTCGACACTGGTCCAACATGTGTTGTATCGAAACCATTTTTTTACATGCTCTTGTCTCCAAGCTTGGTATTTTTTGGACAAAAAAAGGAGACGGGTTTCAGGCAAAAATGAAATTTATTTACAAAAAATATTTACAATATTTACAAAAAAATATTTACAAGATAATATTTACAATATTTACTCTATTTACAAAATAATATTTACATACAAGGCAAACAATTGCGAATAGACAGATTCAATGGTTCAATCACTTTTAACCCAATAGTGTTTATCACTTTTTTTTTCATTCGGAGCATGGTCAAGTCCATGGGGGTTTCTTGTTCTAGGGCCAACCCTGCTTCAAAATTATCCAAGAATGAGATGAGATCATTACTCTCGTCAAACAGGGAAGGCACCGTGTCCATCACCTGAGGTTCTTGGGTATGCGCCAAGGGAATCCCTTGTTGCAAATAGTCTCCAAATACAGACGACAGGATATGATCCATGGAATAGTCATCCGTAAAGGTCGGCTCCAAAGACTTGACCACAGGTGGATCTGGTAAAAGAATCTGAGGGGTTGTCGGCACAGGTGGATCTGGAAGAAGGATTTGAAGTGTTGTCTGCTTAGGTGGATCTGGTAAAAGAATCTGAGGTGTCGTCCGCTCAGGTGGATCTGGAAAAAGGATCTGGAAGAAGGATCTGAGTTGTCGTCCGCTCAGGTGGCTCCGGAATACTCACGGGTTGAGGGGTGGCCAAGGCAGTGGAAGGTTTGATAATCCTCACAGGAGACATAGAAGGTCTGATGATGGGTGTGATAATCACTCTTTTCTTCTTGGAGAAATACCCTGGCTGTTCCAAAGGTCATTTTTTGTCTCAAAAGGTGCCTGAGACGGGGTAGGAGGAGGTAGCTTGTAGGCTTTTTATGATCAAAGAGTTTCCTTTGTCTAAAATCCCCCAGGTTAAATCCGTTCTCCATGAGCTGGGGGAGCATCATTTCGGGGATAATGTCCAAACCAAACACCGTCTTTTGCACCGTCAACAAGATGTAACGGGTTCCAGCTGGGATCGGGTACGCCGTGTGAGGTTCCAACACCATTCGATGATAGAGCATCTGATCATAGGGCTCAAAGCTCCTCCAAAACAAATTGGGATTGCCCCGACACCTGAGACTGGACGATGGAAATTCATAAATCAGCATGGGCGCGTGGGTCGTTTGAATCAAGTGAATATCGCCAGACTTTACCGTTCGGAAGCCAAACGTAAAGTCTTTTTTCACAAAAAACATGTTGTTGTAAATGTAGACCATCCTCTTGTCGGTATTTTTCAGGAATTGATCGGGATTTCTCAACAGTCCTTTGGAGATTTTCTCCCACAAGACATCGTCGGGCCTGAATTCGTTCACGTGCTTGGCCTCCAAGATGGCACGCTTGAAATTATCCAACAACGTCTTTTTTTGGTACCAATTGTCTTTTCAAAACAAGACAAACACTCGTTTCGTGTTAGGTTCCTGATAAATGATGCAAGCATGGACGTGTCCCTGCCGAGCGGCATATACCAAGGCGTCGGGCTTCTCGGGCAGCGTCACGGGCACCACGGTCGTGGAAATGTGCTCAGGAAAGGCATCAACTTGATCCATTGTGCACTAAAGGGAAGCGTCGACTGATGGGAAGCATCAAGACGAGTCTTCTTTTATACGTTCAAACAAGATGTGGGCGGAGTCATCAGGAGCCAAGCACGAGTGAAAAATGGGTCCATGCGTGTTTGTACCCATCACGAATGAAAAATGGGGTTAATGGGTTGATGGAGAATGGCACACATGCCTTGCACGGCAATCCAACAATGACATGTGGTTTGATTGCAAAACGGACATTGTCCCAGTTCACGTCCATTGGAATTTAACAACATTACAGATGAAATGAATAAAATAAATTTTAACAATGTTTGTAAAACTAGTTTCCAAAAGGATTCTTTTTACGAGTTTCCAAAAGGATGCTTCTTGGCCAACGTTGGCGGGATCAGGGACCCAAAAAAATGGGAGAACGACTACTGGTCCCGAGCCATGCTCCTTTCCAGTAATCATTCTCCCATTTTTCTGGGGCTCAATACAGTGTCTAAGGGGGCAGCAGGGGGTTGGGTGTTCTTCAGAGGGGGCACGTGTGACTCACATCCAGGTGTCACAGGAGGCAACGCAAGTGAAATGCATGGCCGCATTGCGTCTTTTCCGGCCAGTGCATCGTGCTGAGGCAAATCGAACACGAGTCTGGCACTTGGAAGACACAATCGGGCCATTTCTGCTCAAAACATCCGTCCAACACTGCTTGAGCCAAACGAGTCCAAGTGGTCAAGTTTTGAACACCATAGCGTCTCCAAGCCTTGTACACCAAAAATAACCTTGGTGGGCACTCCTGGCGACAAAAGTGTGTTTATTCCCGAGTGGATACATCGTTTTAAACTGGATGTGAAAAAGGTTCGTCAAGAAGAAATCAAATGTCAAAAGCTCATTCATGTGAAATCTCCCATACCAACAGATTACCCCAATGACTGTATTTTTGACTCGATTGAATCCAATCCTCACAATGTATCCCAACCCTTGATTGAAATTATCATTCCCATGGAGGATTGCTAATCAGATGAAACGTCTCACCGGGGATCTGATAAACATTTTCTCTGGAGCACAATGACTCTAATTTTAAATACTTTGCCAAGTCCTGCTAGTTTCAATTACATCATGATTGAAACACGGAAACATCATTGCACACGGACGGTGCTTCAGCATTTCCCATCTTTGTGGAAAATTATGTTTTTGCCTTGTCGAGTTGAAACTCATCTGGAATAAAATGGAAGTAGACGGGATGAGGAAATATTTCAAAGATCGGTGCCACAACGAAATGCAAAATATGTTAAGTATATCGGCGATGGGACACAAACCCCTTGTTGTAACTCCTGTTTAGCGGCGCTGTAGTCGCTTGCTTCTAGTGTAAATAGCGTTCCTGTTTTGTAAATAAAAACGTTTTGTCCCTCCATCCGACTGGGGAGTTTTTGTGCGTCGCTTCTCCTTCTGACAGGTAAAAGCAATTTATTCATTTTTAATGCACGAATCCGAATTGAATTTTTGAATTACGAATTTGAATAATTATTTAGAAGTTTGAATTTGAACAAACCTTCCCAGTGCTTCAAAGGACAGCACCATATTCTATCGAAAAAGTTGAATGTGTTGGCCACATACAAAAGCGTATGGGTGCTAGACTACGAAAATTAAGGGGTTACAGGGGTGTTAAAGTTCTCTAGAGGTCTGAAAATATAAACATTTTTCAAACATATATAATTTCTTTAAATTTAAGTTAAATAATAATGCGACGCTTACTTAATTTAAACTATTTAACTATTTAATTTATTCCCATTGAATCCATTTTAAATAAAACCCGGTTCTACTGACTTTGCATCTGCATCGCATTATAGCTTAAGTTTAAACATTAGATCTTTTAAAGACAAATAAACTGTACGCTAAATCAAAAGACATTCTTTAAATAATCATTAATTCATTTTAAAACAATAAGATTGAAATTAAGTTAAAACATAAAGAGTTACCTAACTCTGAGAAAGAGGCGAGGAAGAGGAGTCATGTCGCTGCTTGGAGTCCCCCCTTTGCGGTGACTAATTGGAAGGGAGGTGTCAGACCAAGTGGGTGTCATAGAGTGCGTCAAAAAAGAGAGAGAGCGACAATTCGGGGTGCATCCGCTTTTATTCCGCGGCGGCTTGCTTCTGTATTCTGGAGCGGATTCTTTACAGTAACTTAATCATTATGTCTGATTGGTCTAGAGTCAGCGGAAGGATATCCTCTCATGGTCAATGACATCCCCAAGCGCGCGAAATTCTAAAGACACCCCGATACCATGATATAATTATGGGAGCGGTGCCCTTTTCCAGGCGTGGGAACGCGTCACCCTTTTCGGTGGGGTAAAAAGAGACGCATTCACCAAATTCCTTCCGTTGTAAACAACAACAGGGCAGATGTAAAAATTACAGTTGCAACTTTAGGGACCGGCGACCTCCCATCACTCCTCCCCTCTTTCAGATTAACAAAACTAAAAATAATGATACACAAAAATTTCAGTTAAGTAAATGTAAATACAAAATTGCCCTAGCGTCGGCACATCCAATACAAGAAAATTCATTGAGGAAATGTCCATATCAAAGTCCAAAAAAAAATTTGTATAGTCAGTCGCGAAAGACTCGTCTTCCTTTCAACAGGCACTTCACGGACTCTTGATTAACAGACTCCTGGTTCACGAACAGCTGTCCACGTCCTGATGGGAGAGAAAAGAAAAAAATGTCTTTAGCATCGTAATCTCACTGAAAGCACTATAGTTCGGTGCTGTTTGAATCCTGTAGGGGTTCTGCCCATACTCGTCCATGATGCCCGCAGCTCCATCAGCGCTTCCACATCTCTACGAAATCTGTTAAACTGCAAAAATAAAAAAACTTTGTCTCCCAGGGAAACCATATTAGTAATGAAGCCACAATTATTAAAAAAAATAAAACTTGGCCCTTTGTGACCGCCGTCGAAGACTCCAAGCACCAACCTTCAACTCCTCTTACCTCTCATAACATAAAATAAGAATTTAAAAAAAATTATAAGCAATTTCCAAAGTTCCTACTCAATTCCGTGAGGGAAAAACAAATTAACTATCAACAACTACAATTGCGTTCATGTACAAAGAGGGAAAAAAATTCACTGAATGGATCACCCAAACAATTTACAAAAACATCAAACACCGAATGACAAATAGAATTAATTAAACAATCACAAAGAATCGTGTGCCACTAAATAATAAAATAAAATTAAGACAAGTAACACATAAAAAAAATCAAAATTTGCGTATCTAACAACTGCGCTACTCACAAGAAACTCACATAGGAGTATTGAACAAAATACATTGATAAGAAATAAACGCTACTGAAAACATCTATATACAATTCAAGCGTGGCACCCAGAAACAGACACCTCATAATCGTTTAACATCGAAATCTTGACACGACTAATGTGAAGTAAATGTCTCAGACCACCAAAAAAATTACTAGCAGAACTCTTCACATACTCAAAGCATAAGAAATTGCAATGGTTCACTAAGAGCATTGATAACAATATTTAATGAAAATAATTAAGTAAAAGTAAAAAAATTTAGAGATTGAAACGATGGGTGTGCATAGGTGGAGAAAAAAAATATATAACCTCGGAGAATGCTTAATAGCCTAAGAAATTAAAAAAATTCACTACAAGCATTGGTTACAAATGAAAGTTTTTTTTTTAAAAAAAAATTAACGTAATTAATTCAGATTTGCAAATTAAAATTCTATAAATTAACGAGTCGTATAAATGGTAACAAAAAAATTTATAACCTCTAAGAATGCTGAGTAGCCTAAGGAATTTAAAAAAATTTCACCACGAGCATTGGTTACAAATGAAATTAAGAAAAAATTACTGTAATTAAATTTATATAGAATTGAAAACTATGAGTGCGCATGTGATCAGTATGCATCCCCAATGTACAAAAGCAAAACAAAACATCCATTTCCGCGATAGGACGATCGCCGGCAACCGCCAACACAAGAAACAGAATGCAGAATTAAGACTAAAAAATTTAGCAAATCCGATTGTAAAAAAAAAAATTAACTATAGCGATTAATGCTTTTAATTTAAATTTGAGAGGAGAAAAAAAAAATTCTTCCACATTCAATACATTCGAATTTCCATTTGAGAAATGAATTCAGAAATCACATGTGCAGTTGAAAATTTCAGAAAAAAAAAAAAAAATTAAAAACATAAAATTGATATGCAACCCAAGTCATATGAGGCGACACATACAGAGTAAAAGTAATTTAACTAAAAGAAAATTATTGCAAGTGTTACACATAATTAAACATAAATTCCAAGATAAAAAAAAAAAAAATATCGCTAAACTAATCAACATAACTTTTTAACAATCTTCGTAATACAATGTATCCACAAGTCCAGATAATATAAAAAAACTCAAATTGTTTCACTATACGCGCAACAATTATACAAACACAAAAAAAAACACAAGATCCTCGATTTACAATAATACCGTTAACTCAATTCATCGAAAATCCTCCAATTAATAACTCAAATATAATTCTATAACAACCTAAAATTTTCAGTAACCTTAAAAGGATTCCTCAATAATCCAAAATTGCCTTTACCTCCGATCGTTCACATTTTAAGCCTCAATAACACTAACTAAACTTATCTGCACCTTCCAAACAATCAATCGATTGCTCCTCAATACCAATAACTAAAACCATATAAGATAATCAACTTTGTACACCAACTCTAATATGCCCAGTAATGCTAATTAGACTTATCTTCAGCTTCCAAATAATTAATCGACTTCTCCCGCAATACCATTAACTAAAACCATCTATGCTCATCAACTTATTTACAAAATTCTCCACAATCCCCAACCTAACTTTCCTAAATGCATCTCAAAACATTATTAAATATACCACACAATCATTAATTCAACTTATCTATGTTCATCAGCTTATTTACTCGAAACCGTACCAAATCTTTAACTCAAATTACCCTATCTACATCAAAACAACGTTCTCAATTATACCGTATAATTATATCAACTCAATTTCCCTTGCCCCAAAATCCTTAATTCAAAACATCCTTCTGTACATCAAACAATTTTATCAAATAAACCATGTGACTTTCTTTTCAACTCAATTATCCATTTCCATAAAAAACAACTATCGAATAAACGTACTTTGAACAGAAACTTATTTATTTCCATGAAAAAAAAACTTTCCCAATTATTCAACAAATTCATCAGTGCAAACTTTATCTATCTTCTTCAAATAACTTTCTCAGTTTACTGTGTATAATTACTTCAATTCAAATTGTCATTTTT
>BMAU01003392.1:0-92208 GCA_019973935.1 Trichonephila clavipes | reverse complement strand
TGTTATTAACTTCTTTCAATTTTTTGTAATTAAATTAACCCCTGGTTTTCGTTCCTAAAAAGGTTCACATTTATTAAAGTATCCTTCTGCGTTTGAAAAGTAGTTTTGACAAAGGAAACAAATGAATAATTTATTTGATATTTAGCATCACTTGAATTAGAATACACATATAAAATAGTTTTGAGAATATTATTACAAGAAAACTCATTTAAATCAGCGTTTCTCAAACTGTGGAGCATGCCCCCTTGGGGAGGGGCGTAACAAATCTACAAGTAGGGCACGAGCATATTGAAAAAGTCCAGAACAAAATATCATTTTAAAAATTATTATTTTACTGAAAATAAACAAACGAAACACATTCTAACATAATAAAAAATAAAATACACATTTTCATTGATATATTGGACTTAGAAATATATCAGGGGTACATATTGTATTTTATAATTAATTTAACAATACTAAGTTAAAAACAAGTTTATTAATTACCAGTGACTCAATGGGTTTGTCGTATATAAATAGAATTTAAAACAAAAATAAACACTAATCTTGGTAATTTTTGTACGGTTTACAGTTAAACCTAGAATGCCGATCAAAAGTTTCGAGATTCGTTTCCAAATGCCAACCGTTTTCCATGTAGGCACGCGTATGTGATGTATTGGGAAAGGGGAGGGGGGAGACATAGAGACGCAATAATATTTAGGAATAAGTAAATCCTTCGCAAACATTGCGAAGATTCTTTTATTACATTCCAAAGTTTTCGGAATAATTTTACGGATAGCTGTGCACAGAAAAAATCGTACTTCGGAAAGAAGCATATATACATGTGGGGAAATAAACGCTTTGGCTTAGAGAGACGTTTATATACACAGGGGGTGCTTAAGAGATTTAAGTCATATCGTAGTATTAGCGTCATAATATAGTATTACTGAATTCAGTACATTGCTATTGTATGAGGGGGGGAAAGCGTGATGAAAATTATGATTGGCTATTGGGTCGCGAATATTGCAACTTTGAGTAGCACTGGTTTAAATGCATTTGGGGAGGGGGCAAAAAATTAAGAAAGAATGATACATTTTCAAATCATTCTCCTTTTATAGAAAATGCTTCTTTCATAATAATATTTTGTCTATATGTAGTTAAAAATTCTATACAGAGCCTAAACTAGGATTCTGAAATATATTTTTCAGAAGTGATTTCTTTTTTTTATTTTCATGCATTAGAATAGAATATATGGAGCCCAGTGGCTGAGTGAAAGCGTACCGTGCTTCCAAGCTACGGGTTCGCGGTTCAAGATCCGTGCTGGGAAAGGTCAAATCAGAGTTATATATCTACACTGGATCAGTGTATGATTGCTAAGCGTGTTTGGGAACTAAATACTAGAGATTCCGCGTCAGACTGACCATCCGACCGGAACATCTGCTTATTCACCTCAGCGTCCACTGTCACGAAAACTAAGTTTTGCACAGTGACTTTGGCCCTCATGATCTATTGTGCTATTGAGTTTATTTTAGAATAGATAAAATTTAACAAAAAACATCGACTATTAATTTAATTGATTATAACTTTGAAAATAATGTGAACTTTTCAAAACTCCTAGTGCAAGCACTATATAGAAGTCTTAGCTATGTGTAAGCAAAATATTATTTTTATGAAAGTATTTTCCATAAAAAGAGAATGTTATTTTAAAATATGTTTTCTTCTTATTTTTTGCCCAAAAATTACATTTAAATAATTTTTATTGTAGTAATATCCTTAAAACAGTTTTATATGTTTAATTTTAATTCTAGGAACAGTAACTATCGGAAGTTTTTATATTTTGTTCATTTATACGCTTTCTCAAAATTATGGTTCCAAACGTAGTCGGATACCTTAAGCATCACAAGTTTTAAAAAATTGTAAACTTAATATATAGTCTTACACATTCATAAATGATCATATAATATAGCAATCATACTATAATGTAATTTAAATACATATTTCTTTCTAAAATAGATAGACCTAATCATTCCTTTAATATAATTAACTATCTTAAGTGTTTAATCACAAACGCGCGCGATTTCAAACATTCCAAAAACAAAATTTTCTTGAACGTTCTAAAACGGTTTATAATTTAAATGTAAGAGCAGATTGATTTCAACCAAGATAATTTTAAGGGAATGGGTATTAAATTATCTGTGGACACTGAACACGAAAAAGAAAATCATAAAAAGAAGATTAGGACGCAGTGTGATTTGACTGCACAGTTAGTTTTATTAATTGCCTATAAAAGTAATTATTTACGTTGCATAGTTAAGAGAAAACAAAGAATAAGCTTCGATTGCATGTGGGCATTGGATTAGATACTCATATATCGGTTAAAATTACCAAATGTATTTTTAATACAAATTTATAAGGAAAGAAGAAAATATTTAAGGATAAATCAAGTAAATGGTTTTATATTCATGTTTTTAAACACTTTACTGACAACAATTTGTGTCAACTGCTGTATTTCTCTGACCCAATTTATAAGGCGTAGCTCAAAGTTATTGAATAGTTTTTAGAAAAGACCATTTATTAATTGTAGTAAATTTCTTTCGGAACATAAGATGCAATACAATTTTAAGTCGATATATATATGAAAAGTAAACTGCCTTATGATTCGAAACTTATCGTAAAATAATTATAAAATGTCGCTTTGGTGCTTTTTCTTGTGCAGTAAATCATATGCATAGTCTAAAAATCATCATGTAAGCATATTATAAATCATTTTACTTTAGCTTGGTGTTGGCACCTTCGAACGTAATTGGCGACTTCAGGGTTGCCAGAATAAACACATGTAACGTGCCATTTAATTAGAAGGAGAACGCGGATGCAACTGATTGAATTAACATGAAAGGCAGAGCGGCTTTAAAGCGATATTTCTTCTTAAACCCTGTAAATAGTCCTTAAATGTTTGTGTGTGTGTAGTGCTGTGAAGTTATATTTAGTTATCAATAAACTTATTCCAATAGCAAGGGCTCTTCATTTATCAGATAGAACATCAAAATCAATGTTACAGTCCTCTTGCTCACCATTGGATTCTTGACGACACTTGGTACGCATTTGAAACTCATACATGAAATCAATCGTTTTGATTCAGATAATTTTTCTTTTTCTTTTGATGTTTCTCAATTATGTTATTTGTGTTTCAATAAATTTCATTACTTTCTGTAACGAAAACTTACAGAACTAAGTTATAATTATCTTAATTTTACTTAATAATCATCTTGGGATTGTTAAAAAACAACTTTGGATTTGGTTTATCATTTTAACATCTCATAAAATAAATATTAAATCTGCCTGTGTGATGAACAATAAATCCAAGCAAAGGTCCATGGTTACAAAGATAATGCCAGGGTTTTGTTAATGTTTTACCCAAATATCTATGCCATATCCCAGGATTGTTTTCGTTTTTATTTCTTATTGTTGTACAGTAGTATCGAATAATTAACAAGACGGGTCTACAAAACTAGCAGTCATAAACCTCAGTTGAGCGGTGTAAGTAAGAAGATTTTCACCTTTGCTCTTTGTCATTTTTTTTTAATTTGTACATTTCTAAAATATATAAACACAAAATGTAATTGAATTTTGTAAAGGATATGCTTTGGATTTTTTACAACTCTTACAAATGGAAATATGGTACTTGAAAATGTGCTGTAAGCTTTTTAAAAAGTACTGGACAGCTAACGTGTAATTATATCCCAAGATATAAATATATATATATATATATATATATATATATATATATTGTTATATATATATATATATATATATATATATATATAATTAAAGAAAAAATATTTCCACCTTCAAATTTGAGACATAAAGTTGTAATTTTAAATACTTATAGCAAACTCAACACTGATAAACAAAAAAAAATATTTCTTAAATTTAGTTTCAAAAGCATTCTTTAGGAAATAAGCCGAATTGCCATTTCTTATTAAGTGGTATTTAATTATAAAACTAAGCCTCTAAATAAATTCATTTCGATCTTTTTTTTAATGCCTATACATTCCATTCATACATATTTCTTACACCCAGAAGGTTGTAACCTTCCCCAGCCCTTTACTGATGTTCTTATTAAAATAATTAATTCTAGGATCTCGACTTTTGTCCTAATAGTTTCTATGACCAAAACAATATTAGGAACAATTCAAAGCCTGTATTGCTCTGTAAATTGTACGATCCTAAAGCACATCGATTGATTGAATATTAACGTCGCACTGTTCAGGTACACGATAGAATTTGTTTTAATGTGTCAACTTTTAGCTTTATTTTCCTATCTTACACATATAAAGCAGCATAAGAAGTGCTATTTAAATAAATCATTTTAACGATTCTTTTTCCGAATGTGTTAAATTTCACTGTTTTCACTGTTTAAAATTAATTCATTCCTCCTTATAACTGTTTCCATTGTAGCTTCTAGAATATAATTAAAAATCTCTCACTCTTTTTTAAAAAAATACTTATTACTTAATTTTGTATTATTGTTTCAAAAATTAGTTTTCGAACTGATTTCTTGAATAATATATTTAATTGAATCTGTGATGTTATAATCTTAATTTTGTATTATAAAATTTTTTCATGTAGAGATTTCTAATACAAAGAAAGAAACTGGTCATCGTTTCCATCAATTTTGCGAATGTTTGTGGGAAATAATTTTTTATATACGTACAATATTTGATGTCAGATACTTCCGGTTTTATTAAAAATTAATTTAACGCATTTATTATTAAATAAATATTAACGATATTCCAAATAACACGATTAGTTTTTTTATCGTCTTATAACATTTTTTTGGTGTCGTTGTACTAAAGCAGTTAGAGAACAAAAGACACCGGGTTCTGCAGTTGTGAGTCTTAATCGAGTGGCAAGGCCTGATCTATCAATCTATATTTGATCGACAAGGCAGTGCTTCTCAAACTTTCAATATTTGCGATCAAATTTTCAATCATTATTTCCATCCCCCCCTTTTGCAATAACAGTGTATTGAACGCAATGATAATGTACAGGGTGGCCATAATTAAATTACAAGTGTTCTAGAGTTGCTGGAGAGAAAACTATTGGGTATGTGTTCCAATGAAATTTAGTATCTACACGTTTCAGAACATGCGGAAATCAAGTATGCAAAAAAAGAGAAAAAATCGTCATTTTTACCTGATAGATAGCGATGTGGCGTGTTTCAGTGCTTACCGACGGCATATATACAAATTTTAAGCCCATCGAACAGTATAAAAACAAGACCGCATTGAGTAGCGATATTGATAGAACAATTTATTCCAGCATTGCAAAAAAGGCATCGTTTAGAAACCGTGGTATTTATACACAGGATGGAGCATCACCTCACATTGCTAAACCTGTTAAAAAGTTGCTACATTTTTTGTGATGTTCCAAGTCATAAGCAGTGTCTTCGAAAATGCCTGGTCTCCACTTTTTCCGGACCTTAATCCTTGCGATTTTTATCTGTGAGGACATCTGAAAGATACGGTTTATAGATAACAACATTCTTCTGTTGCTGAATTAAAATCTAGCATAACGAGGCACGTGAGGTGTGTTACAACAGAGATTTTAAATGCGACGGTGAACCAGGTTGTTTTACGTTTTCAGTGTGTGGTTTCATCTGGTGGTTCGCATATTGAGCACATGATGAGATATTTTAATTTAAAAAATAATGGTTTAGTTGTTTTCCAAAGCTTTTTTATGGATTGTCTAATTTGTGACCTTAATTTACGTTAATTTTTGATTACATGATACTGTAAAAATTTAATTACTGAAGCGAATTGTATGGAATTTGGATAAACTGTAAGTGGTTTAGTATATTGTGTATATGCTTCTTAGAATGTTATTATGCTCTGTCTATCGGTTTTGGAAGTTGCATATGCCACCGATGAACTTGAAAATACGGTACAGTGCCATCAATTGGGTGAAAATGGCGATTTTCTTTTTTTGCGTATTAGATTTACGCATGTTCTGAAACGTGTAGATACCAACTTACACTGGAATATTCCCAGTGGTTTTCTCTTCAGCACCCGTTTAACACTTGTAGTTTAATTATGGCCACCTTGTCCCTTGACGCTGGTTACAATATGACCTTATTCAATAACCGTACAAATTATCAAGATAAGTATTAAACGTTGTATATGTTACATTTAAGTAATATAATTAATATTACGTTACTGTTCCTTTCTAAAATTTAAATTGGAACAGATTTTAAAATCCGTTTTAATTAAATTAAATATTTTTTTTCGTCAATCATCCCTTTCTAAGGTCTATTACCTTACATTTCTAACATCATGTATTTGCAAAAACGGATTTTATGCATGGCTGCTTTAAAGACGAAACATAGATCTCAAATAAATATAGAAAGAAAAAAAAACCTTAGAGTGTCAATAGGTAATATTAAAACTTCCTGCAAAAAAACTTTTCTTCGCAAGACAAGACCAATGGAGTCACTAGTGATTATTATACCTGTTCTTCCTTTAGTATTGATAAAGTAATCATCAAATACATTGTTAAGTACTGATGTATTTATAAGTATAATATATTAGTTTTTAAATGTGCATTTTATTTTTTATTATCTCAGAATTTGTATATATTGTTACTTAGGGGGTGCACGCCCAATTTGAGAAGCGCTGCTAATAAGGTGATTTTAAAATCATGAAACAAGCTTTCACATATAATGGTGAGGAAACTAAGGCAAAGTGGCTACTAAGCCTTCAATTAAGGAAACGGCCAAACGTTTAAACACAATAATGATTTTAGTAATAGAATCTTAAAAATCCACCTTAATAAAATACAAGAATGCCGTAGGAGCCGTTGTGGAGTGCCGTGAAAATGTTGGTTTATAAAAAAGTTGGTATTACCACACGCTTAACAAATGTGCATTGGACTAATAAAATAGACAACCACCGTGGGACACCATAGACAAATGAATGATTTTAAAACAAGCATTATTTGTTTAAAAAATGTGTGTGAAACTTACATGTTAAATTACAAATACTTAGAAATCAAATACTTTTATTTTTTTATAACACCATCTTTCGAATTTCTTCTTTACAGCAAATTTTACAATAAATAACCACATCTATAATCACCAATAGTAATTATAAGGTCCACGGCCAATATAACGATAAATAAGGCAATGATAAAAAAAATCAGAAGTTGGAGCATCATATGAACCATGGGTAAAATACCGCTTGCATCTGTCTTTTCTGTCGCGTTGGAAACATTACAAAGTTTGCAGAGATAGGCGTTCTTTATTATGTGTGTGCTATTTTCACAATCACCTGAATACTGCTTTTGGTATGATATAAGTCAGGGATCAATCCGATGGCCACCCCGATCACCAGATTTAACAGACATATAGCAACATTAAAATTATAACTGCATCAGAAATGAGACTTTACTTGGAATTGTTCACAAATCATTTCAATGATGATGCTTAACTCGTATATTTAGAGGTAAAAGTTTCAGTGTTTATTGTATTCAATACTGTATAAATAAACTTTTCGATTATAATGTACGCAACAATTTTTTTAATGTCTCGCTTTTGTGTTTATGTCTTTATGTTTCACTTCAAGCCTTATATTCTTAGGCTAACAATTTATGTCTTAGTATAATATGCTACATCTCAGTTTATTGCTCTATGACTTTACAATATGTATTCTTTTCGACTAATTTCTATAGTTCCTTAATTGAGGATTTTAGAATGAACATACCGAATTCTTTTTCACATGGAGAGTTATTTTGTCCTTTTCTTTTATTTTTTTTTAAATTTGTATTAATTAATTTATTTGTTATTTTTGTTATTTGAATTATAGACTCAATCTTACAGCTTGTGTCTAATATCACCTACCAAGAAAATTCAGGGCATATTAATGCTAGATTGATGAGATTTTTTTTAACGTGATGTGCTTCAACTAACACAGAGTATAGTGTTATTCTTAAAATTTAGCAAGCAATCTTTTTTATAATGCCAGTAAATATGTTACATACAAGGAATATTTCTAGAATGCCATCTTAATAATAAAAACGCACGCGCGTTGTTGTGCGCATTTTCTAAACTAATTGCTTTCACACGTATGATGTGGCTGCGATAGCCGAGAGGTATAGGTATCGGATCGTGGCTTCCCTTGTCACGAGTTCGAGCCCAGTACCACTAAAGACCCGCCGTGTAAGGCAGCGATGCACGTTAAATCTGTCGAGAGCTAAAACTTCCTCCCGTTGGTGTGGTGTGGTAGTTAGGAGAGAGGGGTGCCAGCTCAGGTGTCGTCTACGTCACTTGACCATGGTTCAAAATTACGTGGTCCGTCGCCAAAAGCCCTCGTGTAGCTGAACAGTGCGACGTCAATATTCAATCAATCAATCATTCACACGTAAAACTTTCAATCGAATTATACTTGTATTATTCTATATTTACATACGTTGCATCTATTTTAATATTCTCGAATATTAAAGCGAAAATATAAGTTACAAAAAAAATAGAAATAAAGCACCATTTACAGATATCATTGCATAAAACAATTGCAACAAAATGCAAACAAAATGCACGTGAAGATAAAAAAAAAAATATATAATTAAAAGCAGTGAGATAATTCTAATCTACATATTTATGTATGTATACTTAGGCATTTATCTGAATATATATTATCCATGGAGCAATCAAATATCCATGTTTGGACAGTTAAAGTTCAATTGGGGTTTTTAATAAAATTTATCTTTGTAAAGAGTTGCGCTTTGATTAGCAATTAACGAAATTGATTAGGCGATTGAATTTAACTTCAGAGCGTTAAGCCTTAATTCTGTCATACATGGAAGATAATTTTATATCAACTTCATTAAAATTCTTTTTAGTTGAATTTAAATTACCCTAATTAAAAGTTGTTTACCCGGCTTTCCTAGGTAATGCTAATGAAAAACAGAATATTACGCAGCTGTTTTTTGTAATCTAAGCTGATTAGTTAGTACACATAGCTATCAAAATTAAAACTGTAAGGTTGCCTTGAATTTCAAACGACTTTTTGTTACATGCTCAGGAATTTCTAGGTACTATATATAATTTACCATCTTTTAGAAATTTCAATTACGTAATGTAGAATATCTTGGTTCTTTGCGAATTCTTATGAAAATTCATTGAATACACTCGACTAGCGGGCATAAAGCTGTGAGAATAAAAATATAATAAGATAATATTTATAATTTTAAAATACTGGTTAAAAGTATGTTTTATTATTATTTTAATTTATTTCCTTTGATAATTGTTGAGGTGGAGGAGAAGCTTTTAAACTGTGGGCCTATAAAAAATGTGTTACTAGTTGTAGTTTGGAATATATTTCTTCACAATTTAATATCTATTATTTCCTTCATTTAGCTATTTTAATCTAATTATATTATTGAAAATGTCACTGTAATTATTTCTATTTCAATGCATATAGTATTTAAAGGGAATATATTTAAACACACGTGATATGTTGAATATTTTTAATATAAGTTGTACATTAAAAAATATACACTGGTTACCATAAATTAAGGAAAAATCACACAAATAGTAATAACTTCCCCCAAAAAAAAGCAATCTCAATGAAATTTAAATATTGTTAAGTAAAACAGTGTTTCTCAAACTTTCAATACTGGCGACCCAATTTTCAATCATAATTTTTGTCTCGCCCCCCTGTACAACAATAATGTATTTACTGCAATAAAAATGCACTTTGAGAGAGAGACGCTAAAGTTACAATACGATCTTAATTATAAACCGTACAAATTAATACGATAAGTATATTAAATTTTGTGTATATGTAACTTTTAAGTAATATATATTTTAAGAAAATTACTTAAAATATATATAATACTTAGAATTATGTTATTTTTCTTTCTCTAATTTTTAAATTGGAACAGATCAAAAAATGATGTATTTAATTAAAGATTTATTTCCTTCAGCATTCATTTCTCAAAGTACAAATGTCATTAGAAAAATAGTCTAGTCAATGTCGCTCTCTATCATATCCATCACATCTGGCATTATAGGGTACGATTGCATGAGTCTGGGCAACCTATCGGACGTCTGCGAAAACATGTAAAAATGCTTTTCCTCGTACAATTCCAGTCAGTTTTGGTCGACTCGATACTCCTATAGCTACCGAATCTAGCTTGAATGTACATTTTTTTTTAATTTCCACGTTAATTGTAATTCACGGTAATTAAGTATTTACGGCAGTAGATAAAACAATATCATACATACATTTTTAAGTCGTAAGCAAACATTCGACCATAATAAAGAATCAACAAGTACACAGACGAACGAGCATGGTTCCGAAAATTAAATCAAGGCGATCTTCTCAAAAATACTTAAATTTTGGATTTACCACTACTGAAGTAAATGATGGAAAAAAAGCCACAGCTCGATATGTGTTAAAATGTACAAATCTGTAGAACAACATGTGAAAGTTGTTTTTAAAACATGTAAAATCATTTAGCTATGTTGCCAAAGAATTTTAAAAAGTATTTTCTGGATGAGGACAGCTTGGTAGCAAGTTACGAGTGGATTAGGGATCTATTTCAAGATACTCCAGAAGGGCTCTCAACTTCCGAAGAAGAAATCTTCATAGATTTTACATCCAGTGAAAAATTAAAAGGCAATTTTGTGATAAATCGCTCTTTGAATTTGGGGTAGAGGTGGATGAGGAATTATCTGTACTGAAAACAAAAGTACTTCGTATACTATTACCATTTTCAACATCCTACCTTTTTCAAACCGGATTTTCTGCAGTAGAACCTTGAAGACAAAATATAGATCTCAGCTAAATATAGAAAAATAACTCTTTAAGTGTCAATTTCTGATATTAAACCTTCCTTTGAAAAATTTCCTCTACAAGACAAATCCGTGGAAATCCCTAATAATTATTAAACTTGTTCTTAATTTAGTAATAAGATTGATTGATTAAATATTAACGTCGCACTGTTCAGCTGCACGAGGGCTTTTGACGACGGACCACGTAATTTTGAACCATGGTCAAGTGACGTGGATGACACCTGAACTGGTACCCCTCTCTCTAACTACCACACCCACCACCAACGGGAAAACGTTTCAACTCTCAACAGATTTAACGTGCATCGCTGCCCTACATGGCGGGTCTTTAGTGGTACTGGGCTCGAACTCGTGACAAGGCAAGCCACGATCCGATACCTATACCACTCGGCTATCGCGGCCAAATTCAGTAATAAGAAATTATTTATAAAATACCTTCTTCAGTACTGATACATCAAACGTATACTGGCTGAAACACCTACTCTTCGCACGAGTTCATTTTTTTTAAAAAAATAAAACATTATTCTTGATATAATAGCTGAACTGTAAGGAGAGTAAAACTGTTTTCACGACATTGTATACAAAAAGGTAAAATGATTTTTTTTTTAGATAAATGCTATAATTGTAAATAATTGTTTAAAAGAACTGTAATTTTAAACCTCACACAATTAGCATTTAGAATTAATGTTAAATTATGAAAAAGAATATAAAATTCGATGAAGAATAATTGTGTTATTTTTTAACATTTAAAGCGAGAAGACTTCAAAATGTTTTAACCCGGGAGCAGGCGCGTACTCGATACTAACATAAATGGTTGTGCGGGGGGACTCAGTCACCCAATTATTTGTTTAGAATTATTTTTACTGTACACGATACAAATTGGAATTCTAGTGAATATTTTAATTTATAGAAAATATATACTTACCTTCTTTCAAGGACTATTCAATTCTTTGATGATTTGAGAAAAAAAATCCAATAAAACTGAACTAAAATGATTCAAAAAGTACAAGACCATAATAAAGGACGCAAATCAGACACTTTTCAATTATCCTACAGAAATGTTAAACCAATCAATTCTCTTCCAAATATCGCAAAACTCAATTATTTACAATTTCCCTAAGTGAAAAGCAAACGCATAAATGATGGGAGGGAACTAATATTGATAATAACCATACCATAAGATTGAAGGTCAATCAAATGATTAGCAAACGTACTATGCAGCCTGGCTGAAAAGATTGAATCATGACTTCCTTTTCTTTTTCTACAACTAATGTACAGTATTTCAATAATAATTACAGTGGTGAATTGTTTATCTTAAAATTTTTCTCATGGTCTGGGTTTCGTTTTTTTTTTTTTTTTTTTTTAGCGAGTAATATTTTATGTTAAAACGTAATAAAAAATTTCTCATTGAGGAAATTCAGCAAATAAAACAAAATGTTTTTTTTTTCTTTAATTTGGTTTTGGGATCAAAGATAGCTATTTGATGACGGAAAAAAGCCAGATAATAAACATAAATTATGTTAGTGTTGTTGTGTGTATTTTTTTTATTATGGAAGAAAGCATTTTGTTTTACTTCTCTTTCCGGTTATTTTTTTTTTAAAAAATCTTTAAATTTTCGATACGCTCGCGCCCCCCTTGTAGGGTCATCGCGCCCCCCAGGGGGCGCGCCCCACACTTTGAGAAACACTGAAGTAAAAGGATCTGAACTGTATTATAATGTGAAAAATATTGGCGATAAAAATATTTGGCGTATAAAAATGAATGTCTCAGAGCAAGGCAGTAATTTCAATTGGAGAGAACCTGGATTTCATTTTTATCCATGACGCAACGATGTTAAAGATGCATACGGATCAAGCAGTGTCTGCGTTTGGGGTGGTATCTCTTAAGAGACCCCTCCCCCCCATGTCTTTCCACGTGGAAATGTCAATGCTCACATATATAGATATGATATCCTGGATGCTTATGTGCACCATTTTGCCAGGGTAATACGTGATACTTTCGATCTACAGGACAATAGAGCGAGGCTACACAGGGATCGTATCATCGATGCTAATATTGAACAGGAAACAATTCAGTGCAGGCTATGGTCAACTCAATCACGGGAACTTAGCCCTATCGAGTATGTTTTGTAGGCTCTAGGACAATGTATAGCTGCTTTCAATCCCCCTACTAGGATCCAAGCCACGATTTTAACTGCATTGTAACAGCAATAGCTCCCACTTCCTTCAAAATAATTATTCAGCATAATTGCCTGCATCACACATCACTGCATGTGCTGTATTCCTTCTAGATGAGATTATACCCCATATTAAAAAGGTATTTTCCCTATACCAAACTGGCACATCTGATTTATTAATTATATACATATGTTAATTTATACATCCCCATAATTGCATGGTGTTTTTTCCCATGATGTTATTCCTTCCTATGTTTTATTTAAAGTGTATAAATTTCATTAAATTCTACTCATAATTTTTCAGTTATCTTCAATCTTGTGACTTTTTCTTAACTAATGTATATTTTTTGTATGATATAAATAACATTATTTCTTTCACTTTGTGTTAGACTCACGTTTCTCTCGCGAGCACCTAGATGTGGGGAGGAAAGGGACAAAACACTCGACATGATTCAAATCCCTAATATGTTTATTTTAACACTAAGGACATACACAATATTAACTAATAATCTTAAAAGAATGTCTCAATAGAAATCGTGAAATAGGAACAACGACAGAAATGCATAAGATATTAGTCGACTAACAAACGGGATCCTTCTCTTAATTTAGGATCTAACTTTTCATCTAAATTAATCTAATCTTAATTCAATCTTAGTGAACAATCGTTACTTTAAGGTTTCCTTCTATTAATATTCAAAGCATTATAATTCAAATATTACAGATTTATTATCAATCTTCCCTGTCTAGAGTATATCTCCACTCGTTCTCACCTTCTAAAGCTATTAAACCTCTCCTATTTATTGTGAGCTAATTTACACATGACGATTTTCTTCTTACGAAGAGCTGGTTATGAATAACGCGAATTAAAAGCCCAAAGTTTCCCAGGAGGATTAGTTCAAACGTCGCGTATAGATCCCTCACAACTTGGGGGCAAAAGATAAGGAGTTCGGATACACTTTGAAAAATGTGCACACACTTCTGGAACAATCCAAATACAATTCGATATAAAAATACTTATAGTATTACTAAGAAAATGATAGTAAGAATTATTGATCATTTATCAAGATTATGATTTATGATCATAAAAGATTAATAATCTAATCATACAATTACAGTAAGATGATTCTAGTAATATGGAATATAACAGCAATGCACACATATCTTACAAAGAACTCTCATGTAGTTTGCGAGGCTGTTTGTGAAGTATTGGGACAAAAATTTTTACTTTTCAACGAAAGATTGTCAAACTCCAGGATTTCTTTGGAGGTGGTTGCGAGATTCTATTAATTTCTCGAGAACATCGAATACTCCATGCTCTTTAGGATTTTGGTCTTAAAAACTGGCTGGATATAACATCTTCTAACTATATTAGTCCCGATGTATTATTGATCAAATTAAGTCATGTAGGGGCGAGTACCACTGACCATAAAAATAAAACGGGAGCTAACTACACTTCTGAAAAGTCTCCTATAGCAGTGCTTCGCAAATTTTCAATATACGTGATTCAATATCCAATCATAGTTTTCATCGCCGCCTTCATACAAGAACAATGTTTTGCATCAATAATACTATACATTGACGCTAAAACTACGATACGATCTTGACCTCTTAAGTGTCACCGGCGAATATAAACGTCTCAATCAGTCAAAGCGTTAATTTCCCCGGACGTATATTTATGTCTTTCCAAAGCATGATATTTTCTCAGCACTGCTATCCATAAAATTATTCCGAAGACTTTGGAATGCAATAAAATGACCTTGACAATGTTTGCGAGGAATTCACTTATTTCAGAATATTTTTGCTTCTTTATCTCTTCCCCCACCTCTATACATCCCATACGCGCATATAAGTGGTAAATGGTTGGTATTGAAAAGCGAATCGCGTAACTTTTAATCGGCATTTAAGAGATTAATTATAAACCGTATTAATTATGAAGTAAAGAGTTATTTTTTGTATATAATTTTATACATGACATTCTCATGGGGTCACTGGTAATTTTTAAACTTGCTCTTAGCTTAGTATTGTTAAATAATTATAAAATATATTGTGTAGCGATGATACATTTATAAGTATAATATATTAGTCTAAATGTGTAATTTATTTTTTATATCAGAATGTATTTTGTTTGTTAATTTCGGTAAATCAATATTTTTTATTAATATTTTATTTACTTTTCAATATTCTCGTGCGCCCCCTTGTAGAGTCGTCACGCCCCCTAAGGGGGGTGCGCCCCACAGGTTGAGAAACGCTATCCTTTAGGGTTCTAAAATCTCATCATTATAACTAAAAATAGTCAATGTTCGTCCGAAATATTCGATCGTCGATAAAGAAATCAAATCTATCTATTTTGCTTTTTTGCAATTGATGTCGTAAGGGTGGGAATTTATATTGTTTTGTATTGGGAATAGTTACGGTTATAGTGATAACAGACAACGGTGGAATGAAAAGTGTGGGTGTAAATGATTTTTTACTATTTTTCATATCTTACAAGCGAAAAATAATCGAAGAAAATATATCGTTTCAAGACTATTGGGAAGATGACTATTTTGTAGTAAAAGACAAACATGGATCGGTAATTGTTTGTTATGTCACAAAAATGCTGTATTAAAAAAAATTCAATAAACAGGAATCATTCAATGACACTTTTCCTCGAAGATCTCTTTCAAGATGTAATAAACACGCGTTTTCTCTGGAATAAACCTTGCAACAGCAACAAAGGGTTTTGTTAGTTGTAATATCAAATCGGTAACAATGACATCCCATGAATTTGGTTATATTATTGGTAATCATATGAAATCGTTTACTGGTGCGTAAATTGTGAAGAAGTGTTTCTTAAATTCTTCAGATTAAGTGTTAGTAACAAAAATATAAAAAAATAATAAATAAGAAACAAACAGGAACTATAATGTTATGATCAATTTTCTACACTATAAATTTCCAATGTTTTCTCGATCTTAAAGCGTTTCTCCCCCTCCCTTCCCCCGTTTACTCTCATGTTGCGGACCGCGTGAAATAACTAACATATGTATATAACCCGCGTGAAATGGCTGACATATGTATGCGGTCCAGCAGAAAAAAAGGTTGGATACCCCTGTCTTAAGTGGTTATTTTTTTGTCGAAAATGCCTCACAGAAAACACATTTCTTATTGCATAAAACAAAGCATAATATTTTTAAAAGTGTGAAAAAAAACATTTTATTTTAGTTTTTATTCTTAAATTTTCACAATATTTATTGGTATAATTGTGGAACCCCAAAACCCTTTAATGTTTGCTTTTTATGAGTACATTCTGCATGCTATGAATTATGTTTCAAATATCTTAACACTTGAACATCCTCGATTTCGATTACCCTTGAACGTCCACCTGGGTCGTTTTGACACCGTGATATAAAATATATAAAATAATTCTAATAATTAAATATAAATTGTAGACTAATGTTCACAGTAGGGCTTGGCTTTAAGTTCAGTCACAACTGTAAAAGAAAAACAAAATCTAATACGTATAAAAAATTACATACATTTAAATTTACAGATTGTTAGAAGTATAAAATAAGAGCTAAAATCTGTTTCGCTTTTCTTTTTGAAGAGAAATTGTGAACGTTGTCTATGGAAATATTAAGAATTATAAAAGCAATTATTTCAATTATTTAATTACATAAGAGATTTTAAGGGGCAATGTGAGAATAAAAGCATCCATCTCAAGATATAATACTTTTACTTGAAGTATTTTGATGTAAGTTGTGCATATATGCGCTAAAGTATTTTTTTCTTCCATACCTTATGTATGTTCAGTGTCTATTCCTGAATCAATTTATTTCAATCCTATAAAAATAACAGTGCATTTTTATATACCTCTAAAGAAAGCTCCAAAAATACGTGAAAGAAAACTAGAAAAAGCTCTTATCATGAAAAACTTTGGTATTGGACTGCAATGGAAGGGATATTTGTGTTTGAGGCAGAAAAAGAAAATATTTTCGTTTTTGTGATATTCTGACAAAATGATTTAAGAAATATCAAATATTTCGCGTGTTGAATATATAAACTTAAAAACGTTTGCTAATTGTATAGCTACTCTATTATTAATTTAAAGTAAGAAATATTTCAGAATAAATAATTAAAATTATATGGCTTAAAACTTGAAAATATAAAACTTATATAACATGAAACAATTTAAAGCTTTGTTTTCAAACATTTCTCTTTTGAAAAAAAAACCAAATTCATTAATATTATATTTTGAAACACGAATATTTCTACTACACAAACATTTCCTTTTTGAAAGTATGTTTCATAGATACGCTTGACATCACAAGGCAATTGGTTCACGAAGCGAGCCTACATCACATATCAGAGTGTGTTTTGGTGCCTAACGAAAATAGCAGCTCTGTGTGGATAGAAAGCCACCTGATTAGTGGGACGAACGGGAAAATTGGAAATTGGCTAATTGGATGTAAGGAAATTATCTTATGACGAAAGTGGTTCAATATAACAAACATTTTAATAATTTTATAAAATTACTGTGAAGAGGCAGTTTTTTCAATCGCAATTGCTTCTATAAATTATTTTTAATTTACTATTAATGATCCAGAAATTGTTTGTTTGTATCATGTTCTTGTCCCCTGTTTCATGTACTGTTTACAGTAAGAAAAGTTTCAAGGCATGTTTGATTGATGAACATTGAAGAAAACTTATTGTTTGGTTGCGTAAGTATTAAATATTGTATTCTACAGCAATAATATATAGGACGACTGCCGTTTAACTAATGTGAAACAAACATTTAGAAGGAAGTGTGGCCGGTGAGACTGATGACATTACATCACCCCTCTAGGGGATAATAATTAGTCCCTGGTCACCAAATGTGAGGAATGCTAATCCACATACTGAGTTAAATCCCACAACAGTAGTTGGACAAGCAAAGTAAGGCTTATTCTGCGGGAATCTGCGGGAAGTATTTTCGGGTATCTGGGTTCGAAGAACCCTTAATCCTGTATCTGGCAAAAGTCTCTTTTATGGCATGGCTGATCGTAGAGTTTTCGTGTTAGGTAGTAGATCATTAGTGTTGGACAAGCGGCGGCAGGCCAGTAGGTGGAGCTACGAGGCAGGGATCTTGACATTTCGAAAAGTTTACAGTGAGTAATCTGAGTGGAAGAGCGAGTCTTCCTATTGGCTGACGAAAAGTGAGGATAATGGCTCAGGAAAAATGGCTGCCCATGTGGGTAAGGTGAGTGTGAGTGGTGTTGTGACGGATGTCCAGTAGGAGCAAAAAATTAAGAAGTAGAAAAAAGACGGCCGGGTGGTATACGAGGCGGTCACCCTCCCTCGCATTGACCGCCCCCGGTGTTGCTGCAGTTAGAACTTAATTACGGCGAGCGCTCGACCGTGAGAGGAGCTAGCGGAATTTAAAAATAATGCTAGACAAACTTGACAATACATTTAAAGAGTGATATAAATAGATGAAAAGGAATAAATTAAGTGCTAGGGAGGATTATACGAATCCAGGAGAATAATCATGGGTCGTTTGTCTCTTAATTCTTGCAGTATATTTTTCTAAATTTTGCATATTATCATTATCAGAACTATTTAGTGAATTAAAGTAGTTTTTAGCTAAACTTTGGATGTGCGATTTAAAGGAAGGAATTTTGATACTATTGCGAGTTTCGTCGTTGGTGAATTAAAATAATGGTAATTATTTACAATGTAGTAAATAATGGTAGAATGGTGACGTAACCTACAAAAGTAATAAATGAGTGGTGACGTCACAAAATAAAAGAAAACAGTTGAAATCAAATTATTAACATTCACTTATTGGGTTTTTTTTAAGTGGAGTTAAATGGGGAATAACAGATTTAACATTCATAGTCAACTTATAAAAATAAAGTTTAATTTCAGGCTACTTCCCTTCGAAGTTTTTCGATGTTGAAAATCTCTTTAAAGGGAATGACTTATGGGATGTCCCAAAAAATGTATTAGATATTTGAAAAAAATGCTTATTTATCATAAATTGTAGCCTCTAATGCACTACTATAGATAAAAATATTCATGACGAATTGGAAATAAAAAAAATTAATTTCCTTTTTTGAGTATTCAATAAATTTACATAGCATTAAAAACAAAAGCACTTTAGAATCAGTGAAGAAATATCCTTCACACACATTATGTGTGTCTCAAAAATTACCCTCCACACATAGTGCGTGTGAAGAATAATTTTTATTACTTAAAAAATCGTAACTGATAATGTAAAGAATATAGCGTTTGTTGACATTCCAACACTTTCAAAATATAAAGTAAGGCCACAAATAGCTATGGTGAAAATAAATTAGCAATGAAAGAAAATTTTGTGTATCCGTTTCCAATGCTGGTAATTGACCGGGAAAAACAATTAGTTAAAAGTATAGACTGCATTTACATTCAACTGATATGCCAACCACAAATTTTTAATGCGTACATTTCAACTGATTCATATGTGGCTGCGGTAGCCGAGTGGTATAGGCATCGGATCGTGGCTGGCTTTGTCACGAGTTCGAGCCCAGTACCACTAAAGACACGCCGTGTAGGGCAGCAATGCACGCTAAATCTGTCGAGAGCTGAAACGTTCTCCCGTTGGTGTGGTAGTTAGGAGAGGGGGTGCCAGCTCAGGTGTCGTCCACGTCACTTGACCTTGGTTCAAAATTACGTGGTCCGTCGCCAAAAGCCCTCGTGCAGCTGATCAGTGCGACGTTAATCTTCACTCACTCAACTGATTCATGCTTTACCATTATTATGTGTCTAAAAATGGCCGTTGCATTTCTTGAACAGGAGTTTATCAAAATGAGAGAGAGAGAGATAAAGCTGTAGTAAATTCGATTGGTTTTTCCACGGCAAACTTTTAACTATTTTCTAACCTGAAGAAAATTTATAGGGTCACCATTATCATACCGCAGTGCTTCTGAAACTGGGGGGTGCGCCCCCCTAACCTTAGGAGGGGTTCGCGAGTGTATTGAATAATCGAAAACAAAACATTATTCAAAAACTATTATTAATGAAAGTAAACAAACAAAATACATTCTGACACAATAAGAAATAAAAATGAAACATTTACTCTGACATAATACACTTGTAAATGTTTCAGTACTACATAATGTACTTTATAATTAAATTAACAATACTAAGTTAAGAACAAGTTTAATAATTACCAGCGAACCCCCCCCCACGGGCTTGTCATATATTATACGTAAAATTATATGCAAAAATTAACGTTTATCTGGATAATTTTACGGTATATAATTAATTCCTTAACTGCTGAATAAAATGTACGTGATTCGCTCTCAAATGCCACCGTTTTGCACGTATGCGATGTACTTATGTGATGTATTGGCAGGGAGGGATACAGGGAATAAATAAGAAAATCTGAAATAAATAAATCCTTTGTTCAAACACTGTCAAGGTTATTTTATTGTATTCCAAAGCCTTCGGAATATTATTTTTTGATACCAGTGGCAGAGAGAGAGAGAGAGAGAAGATCGTATATTGGAAAGACGTACATATACGTCTGAAGCAATTTATGCACTGGACGAGAGAGACGTTTATATACGCCAGTGGTACTTAAGAAGTAAACGTCGTATTGTAGCTTTAGCGTCAGAGTATCGTATTCAATGCATTGTTATTGTATGAAGGGGGAGCGATGAAAATTATGACTGCATATTGGGTCGCAGGTAGTGAAAGTTTGAGAAGCACTGTCATACCGTAAATAAGGTTGCTGAAAGTGCTTCCAATGAACTTTGGTTCATTTTCCGAAGTTGATAGAACTTAAGAAGCTAAATAATATTTTAAAAGCATTTTTCTCAATGAGCAATGAGAGAAAGAAATGATAGCTCAGAGTAGTTGGATAAATTGAATTGATTCGTGTGTAAAAAACTTCCAGTTCTAGAGTCACAAATACCGACATTGATGGTAATAAGAAATTTAGATTTATATTTAGCAATAAATTGTTCAAGATTGCATCTTATCATTTTATTTATTTTCTGTATATTTTTTTCACGTTAAACAAATGCTTATTATTTTATTATTTTTTTCAATTTAAAAGCAGTAAATTTACCAAATGGATAAAATAATGATTAAGTGTTTAATTTGTAATTTAGTAAAGTTGAATAGTGATGATTCTTTTCAGAAATGCGAAGAGGAAGATCAGAGTGGGAACTTAATAATATTCAAATTTCAAATTATTTCTACAGTTTCTCTTGAACGATAATTTGTCATAAACAATTTTTTCTTATCATGCATTTATCCATTAAAACGATTACACAGTCTGCTTGAGAAAATATTTTTTTTTAAAATTTGCGAGAATTTATACCTAAAAATTTATTTTGTTTAGTGATTGGTGGTGTTATTGGGTTAAAAAATATTGTCTTTAGAGAAAATGAAATTAAAATATTACTAAATCATCTACAATTTCTTCTATGATACCTTTAAAAATTAATCAATGAAAGAAAAATAAATATTTAATTGTGACACATACATTCCTTTGTAGACTTTTTATCACATACTGGAGATAATACACTGCTCAAAACAATTAGGGGAGCAAGCAAAAAAGTGAAGAAAACCGTGTGAGACAGCCACGTATTGGCATACAATGCATAGTACACGCGTATCAATGCGCAATACAGAAAAAAGGTGTAAAAAAATTTGGAATTAAGCTTTAATTCTTTGAAAATATGGAAAAAACATGAAAAGATGATTTAGGGCAACAATTTGGTTACATGTAAACGATAAAAAAAAGGTACTGTTTAGACATGATGCATGAGTTTTAATAGGGCGTGTGGTCTCCTCAAACAGCTAAGACTGCTGCACACCTGTTTGCCATGGATGCGATGAGGTTATCGATCAGACTTTGGGGAATACTGTTCCACTCCTCAAGAAGTGCAATCTCCAAGTCTCGAACAGTAGCAGGCGGCCTTGGTCTCGCAGCAATGCGTCGTCCGAGCATGTCCCAAACGTGCTCGATTGGATTCAAGTCAGGAGAGCACGCTGGCCATTCCATACGCTGTATTGTTTCCGCTTCAAGCATGTTCTCCACCAGACGAGCTCTATGCGGTCGGGCATTATCATCCGGGAAAACAAAGGAATCTCCAATGGCTACAGCGGAAGGGATGACATAAGGTCGAAGTATCTCGTCTGCATACCTTCGGCCCGTCAAAGTGCCATTCCGAATGATATGCAGGTCCGTACGTCCGCCTATGCTGATTCCACCCCATACCATCCAACCAGCTCTTCTGTATTGTGATCTTTCACGAACGAATGCGGGGTTATTTCGAGTGCCCCTGTCCCTCCATACAAGAACACGTCGGGTGTCACTCTCTAGACTGAATTGGGACTCGTCTGTAAACAGCACTCGGCTCCAATCATGTTGCTCCCAATCTCGATGTTCAGCAGCCCATCTTCTTCGGGCCGCACGGTGGTGTGGGGTCAACGGATCGCAGACCATTGGCCTACGTGCATAGAGCCCTCCCTCATGAAGCCGATTACGTGCTGTTTGGCTCGACACCCTTCGTCCTGTTGCCAAGAGCAACTGTCTTTGCAGCTGCGTAGCATTCTCTGTTCTGTTTCGACGGGCTGTTAACTGTATATACCGGTCATCAGTTGATGTAGTGGCACGTGGCCGACCTGCCCCTGGTCGACGTCTAACATTTCCTGTTTCTTTGAATCGATTCCACATCCTTGCAACAACACTTCTGGCGACTCCAACAGTGTCCACGACACTACGTTGTGTTTGCCCGAATTACAGTCTGCCTATAACACGCCATGCCATGGATTCCGGTAAATCACGTTGTTCAGACATTCTCAAGTAACCTTGCCTCAAAAAAAAATACTGCGCAATCGAATTTCACAGTTACGGCAATAAAACAGACGTTTTTGCAACATCCCGATTTCTGCCCTTATCTCCTTTTTCTCGTTTTTGACGTCATGAACTTTGATTTGCATATAAAGTTTTCTTTTTCCGTTTCCTGGTAGTCTTTACATTACGGATGATTCATTTTATGTTACTTATTGGTATACATCTTTGCTTACTTTTGTTAAAATCATGTGCTCCCCTAATTGTTTTGAGCAGTGTATTATTAACTCTTCCTAAAATGCTATATAAACACTGTTAAATTGTTACTTATAAACGAGTTTTTTTTATTAGTTGACTCGCTACTTAGAGAGATATTGCTGAAAAGTAATGCAATTATCAATAAAAGGAAATGTAGAAATCCGACTACTTGCGACATTTTTTTTTAAATATGGAGTTATATAGATTGTTCGTGCTTTTTAGATTAGCGTAGCACATTTTAAGAAAAATATGCTAACATTAAAGTGAGAAAAATGAACTATTATTACTAAAAGGAAAAATATTGGTAAAAATTTACAAAAAAAACAAGTAATATAAGAAAAAAGTCAATTCCTACTTAGATCAACAAAGAAAAATTTTATTTCAGCTACTTTTCATTAAATAGTTACAATTAATATAAATATGTATATACATAGGACAGAATCCAAACATTAAGTGGTAATTAATTTTTATTAATTATCATTAAAGTATCGTATTGTCATCCAAAACCATCGTGTATATAAATTTCATTTCAACTGAATACTTTAACACGCGAGAAAAAAACCTTTTGAAGTTTTGACACAAGTCGCCAAAAGGGTTGCTAAGTAGCCAAAAATGATGCCAACGTGGTTATATTTGTAATTTTTTAAATAATTAGTTTTAATCTATTAATTATTATTATATTATTGTATTGTTATCCAAAATATTCCTGCATTTAAAATTTCAGCTCAATTGAGCACTTTAAAATGTATTTTATTAACGATTGAAAATTCCACCAAGATAAATAAATAAGTATATAAATAAATAAATTTTTTGAGATTGTGAGCTAATATAGAAATTGAATAACAGAAACGGGGCCCCATTCTGTACCAAAAGTGTATACGAAAAGTTTCCATTTTTAACTCTGATGTGTGGCTATGTTATTCAATTTTAAAGGACCTTCAGGATATGAGATATTTTAATGTTTACTAAAACAAGAGCACTTGATCGTAGTTATATGAAAATGCTTAAAAAGTCATTGATTATAATCGCATAAGCGACTGTAAATTTTGTAATAAAACAGTGCTTGATAAATCACTTCCATAATTATACAAAACATACAAACAAAAAAATTCCAGTTAATTATTTTAAAAACTTTTTGAGCAATTGGTGTCTCTGTTTGAGAATTAAAAACAACACACACACATCGAGTAAAACGCATTTCGAAGTAGGACATTATGCTTAAAGTAATGGTATCTCTTTTTACTTAAACCAGTGCTTCTCAAACTTTCAATACTGGCGCCCCCCTTATCAATCACAATTTTTATCGCGCCCCCCTTATACGTAATAATTTACTGAATGTAATAATAATGCACTTTTACGATAAAGCAACAATATTTATTATAAACCGTACAAATTCATGACATAAGTATTAAATTTTGTATATGTTACTTTTAAGCAAAAAAAATTAAGTAATAGGATAATTACTAAGTTATTTTTCCATTCTCTGATTTTTAAATTGGAACATATTACAAAATGCGGTGGTTGCTTAGAAGACAAAATATAGATATCAGCTAAATATAGAAAATGAACTCAGAGGGTCAATTTCTTATCTTAAAACTCCTTTCAAAAACTTTGCTCTGTAAGACAAGCCCATGGAAGTAGCTAATAATTATTAAACTTGTTCTTAATTTAGTATTAATTAATTAGTGATAAAATACTCTGTGCACCACTCATACATTAAAAGCAGTGTTTCTCAAACTTTCAATACTGGCGAGCCAATTTTCAATCATAATTTTTGTCTCGCCCCCCTGTACAAGAATAATGTATTTACTGCAATAAAAATGCACTTCGAGAGAGAGACGCTAAAGTTACAATACGATCTTAATTATAAACCGTACAAATTAATACGATAAGTATATTAAATTTTGTGTATATGTAACTTTTAAGTAGTATATATTTTAAGAAAATTACATAAAATATATATTACTTAGAATTATGTTATTTTTCTTTCTCTAATTTTTAAATTGGAACAGATCGCAAAATGATGTATTTAATTAAAGATTTATTTCCTTCAACATTCATTTCTCAAAGTACAAATGTCATTAGAAAAATAGTCTAGTCAATGTCGCTCTCTATCATATCCATCACATCCGGCATTATAGGGTACGTTTGCGTGAGTCTGGGCAACCTATCGGACGTCTGCGCAAAACATGTAAAAATGTCAGTTTTGGTCGACTCGATAGTCCTATAGCTACCGAATCTAGCTGGAATGTACATTTTTTTAATTTCCACGTTAATTGTAATTCACGGAAATTAAGTATTTACGACAGTAGATTAAAACAATATCATACATACATTTTTAAGTCGTAAGCAAACATTCGACCATAATGAAGAATCAACAAGTACACAGACGAACGAGCATGGTTCCGAAAATTAAATCAAGGCGATCTTCTCAAAAATACTTAAATTTTGGATTTAGCACTACTGAAGTTGTTGTTGTTGTTTTCTGATGCCACCTGTCTGACGTAGTCAGATCGAGGCCCACGAAATTCATCGTGGCATGGGCAAGAGGTACGCCTGTCGTTGGCCTTGAGCACCATACAGGTGACAGTACGATTTAGCTCGGCGAAATTCCCCGAAGGGACGATATATGGCGACACGACCTCTATCTCCGACTCCACAATTTCTGCATGTAAACTGAAGGGGAGGGAAATATTCTCCAGTCTCTGCGCTCATGATTAAGCCCGCAAGACTACGGACCCACTGATTTAACGAACACGTACTCCGTGTGAAGTAAATGATGGAAAAAAAAGCCCCTGCTCGATATCTGTTAAAACTTACAAATCTGTAGAACAACATGTGAAAGTTGTTTTTAAAACATGTAAAATCATTTAGCTATGTTGGCAAAGAATTTTAAAAAGTATTTTCTGGATGAGGACAGCTTGGTAGCAAGTTACGAGTGGATTAGGGATCTATTTCAAGATACTCCAGAAGGGCTCTCAACTTCCGAAGAAGAATTCTTTATAGATTTCACATCCAGTGAAAAATTAAAAGGCAATTTTGTAATAAATCACTTTTTGAATTTGGGGTAGAGGTGGATGAGAAATTATCTGTACTGAAAACAAAAGCACTTCGTATACTATTACCATTTTCAACATTCTACCTTTTTCAAACCGGATTTTCTGCAGTGGATACCCTGAAGACAAAATATAGATCTCAGCTAAATATAGAAAAATAACTCTTTAAGTGTCAATTTCTGATATTAAACCTTCCTTTGAAAAACTTTCCTCTACAAGACAAGCCCATGGAAGTCCCTAATAATTACTAAACTTGTTCTTAATTTAGTAATAAGATTGATTGATTGAATATTAACGTCGCACTGTTCAGCTGCACGAGGGCTTTTGGCGACGGACCACGTAATTTTGAACCATGGTCAAGTGACGTGGATGACACCTGATCTGGCAGCCCTCTCTCCTAACTACCACACCACACCAACGAAAAAACGTTTCAACTCTCAACAGATTTAACGTGCATCGCTGCCCTACACGGCGGGTCTTTAGTGGTACTGGGCTCGAACTCGTGACAAGGCAAGCCACGATCCGATACCTATACCACTCGGCTACCGCGGCCAAATTCAGTAATAAGAAATTATTTATAAAATAGCTTCTTCAGTACTGATACATCAAACGTATACTGGCTGAAACACCGACTCTTCGCACGAGTTCATTTTTTAAAAAAATAAAACATTGTTCTTGATATAATAGCTGAACTGTAAGGAGAGTAAAACTGTGTGCACGACATTGTATACAAAAATGTAAAATGTTTTTTTTAGATAAATGCTATAATTGTAAATAAATGTTTAAAAGAACTGTAATTTTAAACCTCACACAATTAGCATTTAGAATTAATGTTAAATTATGAAAAAGAATATAAAATTCCGATGAAGAATAATTGTGTTACTTTTTAACATTTAAAGCGAGAAGACTTCAAAATGTTTTAACCCGGGAGCAGGCGCGTATTCGATACTAACATTAATGGTAGTGCGGGGAGACTCAGTCACCCGAATCATTTGTTTAGAATTATTTTTACTGTACACGATACAAATTGGAAAATTCAGTGAATAATTTAATTTATAGAAAATATATACTTACCTTCTTTCAAGGACTATTCAATTCTTTGATGATTTGAGAAAAAAAAATCCAATAAAACTGAACTAAAATGATTCAAAGTACAAGACCATAATAAAGGACGCAAATCAGACACTTTTCAATTATCCTACATAAATGTTAAACCAATCAATTCTTTTCCAAATATCGCAAAACTCAATTATTTACAATTTCCCTAAGCGAAAAGCAAACGCATAAAAGATGGGAGGAAACTAATATTGATAACAACCATACCATAAGATTGAAGGTCAATCAAATGATTAGCAAACGTTCTATGCAGCCTGGCTGAAAAGTGAATCATGACTTCTTTTTCTTTTTCTACACCTAATGTACAGTATTTCAATAATAATTACAGTGGTGAATTGTTTATCTTCTTAGAATTTATCTCAGGGTCTGGGTTTCGTTTTTTCTTTTAACGAGTAATATTTTATGTTAAAACGTAATAAAAAAATCTCTCATTGAGGAAATACAGCAAATAAAATAAAATGTTTTTTTTTTCTTTAATTTGGTTTTAGGATCAAAGATAGCTATTTGATGACGGAAAAAGACAGATAATAAACATAAATTATGTCAGTGTTGTTGTGTGTATTTTTTTTTATTATGGAAGAAAGCATTTTGTTTTACTTCTCTTTCCGGTTTTTTTTTTTTAAAAAATCTTTAAATTTTCGATACGCTCGCGCCCCCCTTGTAGGGTCATCGCGCCCCCCAGGGGGCGCGCCCCACACTTTGAGAAACACTGACTTAAACACAAGTAGTTTTTGTTCTACTGAAAAGAAAATAATAAACTTAGTATTTTTATAAAGCTAATAAGATGACCTAACAAATAAAATCTTAAAATATTGTCATTTGTTGGCAAAATTCCCAATTTTAGGTTAGTCAGATACCTTAATTTCTTAAAACGCATTTCAAAGGACACACGTAATTTTGCTTTCTTTTTTCAATGTTATTAAATATTTACACATGTCCAAATTATTTATATCTTTAAGGTACATATAAATACAAAATAAATACAATCCATTATACAAAAGACTAAAAAATGAAGACGAAATAAACTTATCCCGATATGTATTTAGGTATAAAATAATAAGATGCCCTCAAAAATATTATGCCATAAATATTCAGGGGTGACATTTTGAAGTTCTAGTACAGAGTTGGGCACAGAGAGAGAGAGAGAGTCTCTGGCATTGCAGTTAAATAGTTTATATACCAACTTGTATATAAATCACGGTCTACTTCAAAATTTAACTGTGCTTGATCCAAATATAAAGTGAAAAATATAAATTTAAATTGCTATGTATATTTAGAATAATATAAATAATAGATATTTTCCAAAATATATTTCTTGCAAAAAAAGCGTATGATCGATACATTTGTGAAAGTATTGATAAATGATGTTATTAATATTTCATCCCATAACATTAGGCAACAAAAAACGACTTTTTGTCTGTTTCGTAGTTTTAAATAGCTTATTCTTACTAATTTTCGATTGAAAAAAAAAGAATATATAAATGAAATTTATTTATTAGCTCTTGTGTTTATAAGATATACAACATCCCATCCATCAATTTAAGAGTACATTTGAAGAACAAAACATTACTAACTAATATATATAGTACAATAAGTCAAGTTTCAAGAAATTGTGTAAATCTCAGAAATAAGCAGTATTTTTTAGTTTATTTACCGCGAACATTTCCTTTTGGATTGTCTCTTGTACATCGAAGTCCGAGTATCCCTTATAGCTATCTAGCAGTAGTCTGCGAGCATTGACTCATCCCAACGACCCTAATATCTACGTTCCTTTGTTCCCTTTCACTGTGTTCAGCACTTAAAGCTCCACAGTTTTTAGGTTAAAATCAAGATGGAAATAGGAAAAATGGATCTTTAGGTACATATTACATCCTAGGTCATGGAACTTTGGTAGGAGTTCTTTCACAAACTGTTGACAGTTCTCAATTTTTTGCCGCCTAGAAATCCTCATACCACACTTTTAAGGGCTTCCCATGTTGCTCTCTCTATCTCTTCTAAAATTCGTTCAAATGTGGGGTCCTTCATGAATTTTGAGGACCCACGAAGATTCCCTCCATAATCTTTGCATAACTTAATCTCGGAAATTTTGATCCAAAAAGTTCTTCATTAATTCCAGCTCAAAGTGCAGGTGTGGAAGCAAAATGTTATTTGGGTTTACCAGAAGATCATTTGGGACATTTCTCTTATCAGATTTTAGATTTCTGGATGACCATTTGTCTTGTATGTAGTACAATTTTCGATCTCAACTGTCCCACAAACACAGAAAACAGAAGTACTTGGCATAGTTTAACTGCATTCGCATGAGTAAACCAACGACTTTCAAGTCACCACAGATATTTCATATAAGATCCCCCCCTCGTATTTTAACTCTAGAAGTAATTTCACATTTGTTTAAGTTTCTTTCGTGCCAATGGAATGTCCGATGGAAATTAAAGGAAGACGTTTGTCGTTGTGTTGGCTTCTTGGAAGAGTCTATAAACGGCCTCCAGCAACTTGGATCATGACTGATGTTCATGGAATTCATCAAGCCGTTGTCATCAATACATGAAACCACATGTTCTTTCTCAAACAAATAAAAAAAAAAGATTCTTTTCAAGAGTCTTGTACTCCGTAACTTTGACCACCTGGTAGGAATAGATTCCATTGTTGCAGTTTGGATGACAGAAGCTCTGCCTTCTGTTTTGGCAAGTCAAGCTCACTTACAAGGTCATTCGATTCCTGTATGATTTAGTTTGTGGGGAATCATTACTTTAATCGAGTACTATAGTCTGTTTTTTGTTCTACTGACGCTCTTGGTTACACCTGCATTGGTGACGCTGTTACACGCCTTTCGTAGAAGTTAAAAATCGTTCGTGAGTCAAGTGCTTCCATCTACCCGCTTAAATGCGCATTGCAAAGCTTATACACAGAAAGTAAAATGAGTGAAAATACAACTTTTTATGAGTGAGGAGGATTTCTGATTCTTTTTTAAAAACAATAGCTAATACGAAGTTTTTACGATGAATTTCCTGTTTAGCGAGCCCAAATACTTCATAATAAACTACTTCTGGGCCTGAAATATTGTTAGTGCTGCCTAGTGTAATTAATCTTAAGAATACGTCTAACACTATTAATCACGGATAAAAGCAAAATCTTTATGATATTAATTTAGTTAAATTTAGACACACGCACAATCTATGCTACAAATTTCTTTTTATAAAATTTATATTCCTAACTTAGAGATTATCTCTCATAAGGCATAAATAAATGTTAATTACGACACATTTTACATCTTTAAACAAACACATATCTCAGATCTATATTGCTTAAAGGAATACATTTTAATAAATGCTTTAAAAATCCATCTCTCTATTTCATGGTAAACAGAGGCTTATTATATTTTATGTTAAGAAAATTATGACAATATTACATGTATGGCCTGTATTATCATTCTATTGCTTCTCAAAATACTATACAATGATGAAGGTACTATAAGCAGAATATAATTTTTCTTTCAAAATAAAATAATTTATTAAAAGCAAGTGACTTAACTATTCTGATTTATAACAAATTGATAACGCTAATGCCGTTAAAAACATTCTTACTTATTATTATAACTACTGTAAAAGTAAAAAAAAATTCTAATAGTCTGGAAGTATTTATGAATAAATTTTGAGCAGAGCTGTAGATAACTCAAGAAATGCATATTTTTTTCGGAAATTGCTTTTAGTCGCAATTGTATTCCAAGCATTGTTTCCTTTTTTAACATTGCGTGACGTGAACTCGTTTCCTGCTTAAATTCAATAGAAAAACGTCTGAGATTGTGTTAAAAATAAATATGTAACATTACTTTTCCAAGAAAAATAAGTATGTCTATGATGCCATAAGAATTGTTTCTAAGAGAAAAACTGGATATAATACGAAAGAAACTCACGAAACAGTAGTGGACCACGTATATCACCGAAAATATAACAATTCATTTATTACTAGTGTGCTTATGAAGTATTTGTTTGCGGTGTCTTAAGAGATATTTCAAGTTGCACGAAGTGAAACATTGTGTTATATTTTACTGTTATATAAGTTAAAACAAACTTAGAATGATTTTTTTTCTTTTTTAATTTATAATTTTCAGCAAAAAAATATTAAAAATATGAGCTCCATTGAAAACAAAGAATGAAAGAGTAGAAATTTTAAAGTTATCTTCTCAGTGAATATTTTAAAAGTTTTACGATGCCGTGACTATATGTCATATGTAAGAACCAAAACACTTCTGGTAATTGCGAAGAATTTCGTTGTTGTACTGAAATGCTAAAATATTTGTATTAAATTGAAAGGCGTTAAAATATAATGCTGTATTTACAAATTACATAAGGTTATTACAATGTAGTACTAAATAACGAGATTGCATGAGTTAAATAAAAAATGCCATGTATCATAAATCTTATACATTTTTTAATGAAGCTAGTTTTCGAATTGTTACGATCTTAAATTAGAGTATTTTAGTTGAGTGTGTATTTTAAAGATATTTATATCTGAGTTAACCAGAAATTAAAAATATTAAATAATTATGTACAATAACTAAATTTAAAAACTGAGACACAATAAAGTGAAAACAATTAAATATTAAATTATCCAGTGGGCGCGTTTTACCTATTTACATGATTAGACACATCGTACTTTTACAAACAAGGTACAATAGATTTTATTGGTTTCACTTTTACAGATGAAAAAATTTCTTTATAATAATAAAAATCAAACATTTAAACGCATTTACAGTGAAAGCAGTTTTTTTTAATATTATTAAAAAAGAAAAAAAATATGTCATTTATATATTGATATGTGTATGATGCACATTGCACTATATATCCTGTATCAATCTACGATTGCATTTATATATTACAAAATTAAATTTACAGTTATTATTTTCCAGAATAATCTAATATCATTTTTACACAATATTCATAATTTTTCATTTTTAAGTGTTTTATACATTTTCTTTTACTTTAGTCATTTAAATACTATATATTGTTTCTATTCCCTTCCGATTTAAAGCACTTTAAAATTCTAAACATGTAAACATTATTTTTTTCCTAAATAAATGTGCACCCTTGGTAAATTTCTTTTCATCAGATAATGTCTAAACGGTAATTCGTATTTGATATAAATACAAGAAAAAACATTGAGTTTTTCTTGAGATATATTTAAAAAATAAAGTTAATGATATTAATAATGCTCATCATTTTTTAAGGCAGGAAACATGTGTTGATGCATGTTGAAAGCAAAACAATAAATAAAATGTAAATAAATGAATGAAACAAAAAAGAAAGAATTAATACAACATTTTAATAATAAAAACTATGTATAAGTTAACAAAGTAAAAGGCAATATAATACGAGGTGATTCACACACACAGAAAAGACGGAATAAATTCAAAATGTGGTAGTATACACAGAAATAAGCAAAAAGTTGCTTAGAATGAAATTTAATTGCACTACAAGGTACAACATCAAAAGATTTATGACACGAGGAGAAAACACAAGGGTAACGTAAAAGTTAAAAAAGCAAATTCAATGATTATTTACAAAAGATAATCACAAACACACATTACACACAAGCTGAACGACTTCCAACAATGATGTAAAGCAAACAGTGGTAAAAGAGAAATTCACAAATTCTCTGAAATATTTCAACTTCAGCCATACAGTAAATTTTCGCAACAGGTCGAAAGTCTTGTGGTTAGGTCATCTTCACTAGTCAAAAGGAGTCTCATAAATCAGACATTCCACTTGTCCTCTCACAAAAAAAAGATACAACTGATCGGATGATGATCGTCGTATCTTTACCAATACAGGGAAACTTTGCCTTAACCACAGGTTTGGGGAAGTTGCATGTAAATACTTCCTTACATCTCACAAACAATTTTTGGAACTCCATCATGCCATTGGCGCAGGCACTGCTGTAGGTCAGTTGTACATCCTTCAGCGTGTTTAGAAGCATCTCTTGCCGAAACGTCTGGTATTTTCCCTCGCAGAATTGTTTGGGCAGAAGATGGGTCTTATTAGATAATCTGCCCAAACATTGACAGAAAAGCTTTTCTGATGCGCTTGTGGATACAGATTACATATATTTATTAACACGCAGATATATTTACTGTGGATATATAAAAAGTATTATGTCTTGTGAAAAGTCATCTTCCCCTCTACTGCCAACAGTTGGACTTGATGAAAAGGGTATGAGTGCTAACCCTTCCCCTACAGCACCTGGCATGATGTTGATTGTGACACAAAAGCTTGTAATTAACTAACATGTGTGCTCGTAATTAACTAACTTTCCACCATTTCGGAAATCACTTCTACAATACCTGGTATTTTCACAGTTCTGTAGTGATCAGCCACCATCTTGAAAATAAACAAGTAACATGAAAAAAAATAACAAATAAAAAAAAAGTCAATTCCTACTTTGAATGTATGAATAGAAAGTATTTTATTAAAACGGTTGAAAATTGAATAAGATACATATATGTAATAACTCCAATGATTTAATCGGTAATAGCTCTTGAATTTAAATGTCCAGTACTTCATGACAACCATGTAATTATTTTAATTGGTTACCCGCCTACTGAGAACTTTCGAAACTATCTCCACCCACCACCTAAAATCCCGTGACGTCCCGTTGGCTAAAAATACCAAGATCTGAAAATCGCACTCTCTCTTCTTTTCTGTTCTCTGCAATCATGTAGCTAACCGGCTGCCGCGATTTGTGTGTTTGTGCGTTTTCTTTTTGCCTGCGTCTTGCCGTCCAGTCTTTGTTGTTTGTAAGATGCATATGTGTTTCAAGAAGTGGAATAAATTGGACTAACTCTCAAGAACGCTTAATCAGTTCCATAAAATATGATCAACCTTGCCGTAATCAAAATCAGTCACTACTAGCCACGCCAAATTATGTCACACAATAAGTTTAAACGTTACATTTATATATACATATATGGAGTAAACTAATAGTAAGAATTGAAACAAGAGCATGATTTGTCAGCATTGTTGTAACAATGCAGACAAATCAATTGTTGTAACAATGCACACTCGGTTTGGCTAGTTTGGAGCTGAAAAACAGGTTTTCGACGCCAACTTTTGTCTTTGTTTTAACAGTTACATTAATACAACAATACAGACGAATCGAAGTTGGCGCCAAAAACAGGTAATTAATTTAATTAAATTTTTTTAATTAATTAATTTTTGAGAACACTATATTAACATCAAGTGTCATCCACTCTAAGTTTTAAAGAAATTGGTTTGAACTTGATTGGATAAATAGAAAGTATTTTATTAACGATTGAAAATTTGAACAAGATAAACATATAAATAAATACATACAGAGAGTGAGCTAATAGTAGGAATTGAAAAAGTTTTCCATTTCGCACGTATGACAAAGCAAGAGCTCAAATGTATTCTGTTTAGGCTTCTGCCAGAGAGGTAAAATGTTCACCGCATGTTCGCAAGCCTTTGTGTCACGTTCGCTTGCAGCTATGTATATGAAAAATAGCTGTCTATTTTTTCAATATAACAAAAGAGCCTATTATTCCGTACATTGCACCATTTTCAATGGCTACACACATGAATAACTTCGCAGATCAACTCTTTAATGCTTTGTGACGAAAGTTCATCTTCACCTAGTCACATCTGCATGTATGATGTCTTTATCACTGATAGATCAGAACATGAATGGTCATCACATCTTTAGTATTATTATGGCAGCGGTTTTGTAAAACACTAAGGCATTAAAATTTCATTTTAGATCAGAGGTCACCTAAGTGGTGATCCATGGATCCCTAGTGGTCCGCGAGAAAATTTCGCTGGTCTCCAGAAAAATGTGATATATACTTACTCATCTCGTTAAGCTATGATTTAAAATGCATTGAGACATAATTCAATTTATAAAAATACGTGAAAAGTTATAAAAATGCTACTTCATAGATTAACGCCACAATAAATAAGTCGTAATGACGTATCTTCATTGTTATAAGTGGATAATTGATGCGTTTGTAGCAAAAATTTAGGATAATCATTTAAGCATGCATCTCTAAGACAAAGTCTCATCGACCTATCGACCGACAAAACTCTCCAATTTAAATTTCATTCATCATTATCAAGACTTCAATTTTGGTTTTCTTACAATTTTCTTAGTGAACAGGCGAGGGAAGTTCTGGTTCAATTCTACACAACTTATTTATGTGAAAATGCCTTTTGATCCGTCACAGCTATCAAAACCCGTTACCGATCTCAGAGGTACATTTTAAGAGTTCTTACATCGCATTTTTTTATAAATATATTTAACACCTAAAAAAACCTATTAGTGATCCACGGGATTTAAATTCTGAGTTAACTGGTCCGTGAGTTAAAAATGTTTGGCGACCGTTGTTTTAGATCACGTATTACAATTTTTATACTTTCTGAAAAACCCGTATAATAATGACAAATGATTATTATTAGTTAATCATTGTGTTGTTGTGTTGTAGATCACATTCAATGTGGGTTTCAAGAAATGCATTTCATAAGAAAATATATAATATATAACACTATCAATCCATTTCAATATGCAATTTTCCGCAAGTTTGGGATATATATTTTGATATCCATGTAAATGTTAGAGAAATATCAGCACCAAATAAATATACATAAGCACATATTTCTCAAAACTTCAAAAAGGAACACAATGTAACAAGCCAAAACGAATAACGCAATGTTTCTAACTGTTTTTAAACCTATTTAGTACAATGTATAGCTGTTAATTGCTTTTAAATTACAAGAATAAAGCATAACAGCTTTTAAACCTATTTCAGGACAATAGAATGCGCAGTTATAGTTTTAAAATGGAAATGATGATCTAAGTTGGCATTGTGCCCATTTGAAATTTTAATATGTGGAACAAATGCAAATGAAAGATGTGGAGAGGGTATATTTGGAATAGTTATTTCCCTAAAACAACGATTTCCGCTTGAATAAAGTGACATAACAATAGGAATTATTTTGTGTAATTTAAAGTGCTATTGTTACAAAATTAAAAAAAAAATTATTTCTATTTATAATTCACTAAACGTTGAATTTTGCAGAGAATACAAGCTGAAAGGGATTCCATGTATTAGATTTTATTATAAATGTTAGAATAATGCTGCAATAATTTATTATCATCGGTAATAAAGTAAATTAGATTGTTATATTTAAACAATTGTCCAATGTTAGTTAAATTATTACTCCTACTATCCAAGATGTATCAGAAAAGGTAAGAAAAACTTTTAAGTTTTTATTTTAATTATATTTTTAACAATATATATATATATATATATATATAAAAATTAAGGGCGAGACGGTTTTTAATATATATTTATACACTGGTTTGCAAAAATTTAATACCGTAAGATCCCAATACGACGGACATTTTTCAATATAACTTTGTAAAAAGCTTTCCAAATCAACACGATTTAATACCGTAAGATCCCTGTGAATACGTAAGGACATGTAGGGGATATGATCTCCCCTGACTGCTAGGCAGGTTTCACAGCGTCTGCCCATGCTGAGAATGAGAGTGTCAATGAGTTGTTGAGGCATTGCTGCCCATTCGTCTTGCAGCGCCAATCGAAGCTCCCGAATCGTTACTGGTGGTAAGGTACGAGCTGCCAAGCTTTTGCCTAGAAAATCCCATACATGCTCGATAGGATTGAGATCCGGTGATCGTGCCGGCCAATCCATACGTCCAATATCCTCACTCTCTTAGAGCTGTTCGGCAGCTACTGTGCGATGACATGGTGCATTGTCGTCCATGAAAAGGAACTGCTGACCCATAGCGCCTCTAAAAAGACGCACATATGGAAGAAGAATCTCGTTACAATAACGGGTCCCGTTGACTGATCCTGCGTCGAAGATGTGAAGGTCTGTACGACTACCAAGCATGATGTCTCCCCAAACCAGAACACCGCGACCTCCATACCTGTCCCTTTCAATGATGTTCGAGGGATGATTGCGGCTTCCCCGCTCTCTCCAGATGAGTATGCGATGAGAATCGCTACTCAAACTGAATCTGCTCTCATCTGTAAAGAGTACTCGTCCCCATTCATTGTCTCTCCAATTCCGGTGTTCCCGGCACCACAGAGAACGCCTTCTCCGATGGGCAGGCGTTAAAGGTACACATCGTACAGGGTGTCGTGCAAACAGACCACCACAGTGCAGTCTTCTGGCCACGTTAAAACGCGATATCGGTCGTCCAGTCGTATGTGTCGTGTGCCTAGCGATTTCTCAAGCTGTCTGCCGCATGTTTCTTCTGGCCTGTAAGACAATGTACCGGTCATCTGCGGGTGTGGTTCCTCGTGGACGACCACTACTGAACCCCCGGATAGCTTTTCCTGTAGGTTGAAATTGTCTCCAAAGTCGTGAAAGGATGCTGTGAGCAATTCCGAACTCTGCAGCCACACTTGTCACACTGCGGCCTTCCTCCAACTTCTCCCAATGATTCGACCTCGGGTAAAAGCATCCAGATGTCGTCTAACAGACTGATTATTCGCCATTTCTCGCTGAGGCAGCAACTCGGTGTGATTTTAACTGCTATACGGCGTGCAATCTCTTTGCCAGAAATACTGATCGTACACCGACAACATGCTTTATACTACTCAGACACTCCCCCATTACGTCTACCTGTATATCCTCGCATGTGCTACCGTACATCACCTTACTTAATCTCCTGATTGGTCTTTCTGTCCGCTCTGCCTCTTCGTTCAGCTGATATGCTAATTTTTCGACTTCGTCCTTAATTTTTGCACACCAGTGTATATTGGTACTAACCTACTGTCACAATCATGCTAACATTTAAAATAACTCGCCAAACTGGCAACCCTAAATTCTCAAGAGCTTAGTTTCGTACCTCTCCGCTTACCGCCATTATAACCTTTGGTTGATGTGGCAAGCTAGCATGTGGATCATGGCTAAACTGAATTCTTACATAATAAAATAAATTAAACTATATAAAATTAATTTTTTTCTCTTTTATTATTTATTTTATTTAGAATTACTTATTATTTTTCTCAAAGACATTTTCTAAAGAATTTTTTTTTAAGAAATTATTAATTCACTGAAAGTAAACTAACAAAATACATTCTCGCAAATTAAAATGTACATTTACTCTGATATAAAAAAAATCCATCAGTACTGCACAATGCATTTTATAAGTAATTCAATGATACTATAGCAGCAATTTTAATAATAATCAGTGACCCCTTAGCTTGACATATATGAATTATGTGCAAAAATTAACTCTTATCATAATAATTTGTATGATTTATAATTAATCCCTTTACTGCCGATAAAAAGTTACGCGATGCACTTGCCAATGTCAGCCACCGTTTTCCACGTTGGCACGCGTATGTCATGTATGGGGGGGGGTAAATAAAGGTATAAAATAAGCAAATTCTTCACAAACACTGTCAAGTTCCTTTTATTGCATTCCGAAGCTTTGAGAATAATTTTATGGATAGCAGTGCATTGAAAAGATCGTACTTTAGAAAGACGTATATATACGTGAGGGGTAATCAATACTTTGGAAGAGCGAGACTTTTATATACAATTGTGCCTCTTGAGAGATTAATGTCACATATTGAAGCTTTAGCGACTAAATGTAGTATTACTTTGTTCAATGCATTGTTAGGGAAGGAGGTGCAATGAAAATTATGATTGAATATTAAGTCGCAAATATATTGAAAGTTTCAGAATCACTTCCATAAGCTTATTCCGATTTTAGAATTATTTTCATTTATTCAGGGTTGCCAGTATGGTTGCGATAGTACATAAGTATCAATATTTTCATTCATAAGATTGGTTATTAAAATAAATAATTTCTTCATCAAAGCTCTATCTGCAATCATCGAAATAATGTTAATTAAATGGTACATTTTTTAATGTAGTATTTCTATCAAATACATTTCCTTTTTTTTAACTCCTTTTCCTCTTTTACCGAAATCGGAAGTCTGTGTTGCTCATTTCCGAAGGTTGAATTCGAAGCACGATTTCTTCACGGTTCTCTTGTAATGTTAACGAAGGACAAGAACATGGTAATCAACAAAGTTCGTGATCGGCTAGGAACAAATAAACAATCACTAAACTTCCAAAAAGTACATGTAGGTGGCGCCGCAATCGATAGTTTCTTCAAAGAATGGATCCCTTAATCAATGATGCCCGTCAGATCACAGACACGTAAATTAATAAACGTGATGCTTGTCACAATATTTTTTACATCGGAACTGGATAACAAATCTTTAAACCACTATACTTAGTGAAATGTGCTACGAGACTTCTCTCTCTCTTCTCTCTCTAGATGTTATTTCGAGAGATTAAAGCTATTTCTTTCTCTACAGTTATCTACTTGATTTAGAGATGATGATTTTGTTGTAAAATGTAAGAGAGAAAATATTTTAATAAAAATTTCATAAGTTAATATCACTCAAATGCTCCTTTTCAAATATTTAAAACTATTTAATGGTAATTCGACAAGTTCGGTCCCTCTTTGCAATTCTTGAAATTATTTAAAAGTTGTAAAAAAAACAAGAAATATATATAGTTTAATAAAAATGTATTTCTAATTTGTTGATTGATATTTAAATATTTATTTTAATTTTCTGAAAAAAATACTTAGTTAAAATTGAAAAATATGTAAAGAATTTTTTATTTAATGAGATAATTATTTTGAAATCTATGCTTTAATATGATTCATAATATGTGAAATTAATAAAAAAAAGATAAAACTAAACATAAATTACATACTTTTTTTAAATTATAAGGTGTGTTTTTGTATGAAACTGATTTCATAGTTTGATTTTACAAATTGTTTCAAGAATAAATGAATATTTATTGTATTGACTAAAACTCTTAAGAACAGTTTTAATATTTCAAGAAACCATGTACAGTTTCAAATAAAAAGTGACATGAATCTTGTAATAATTCATAATAATATTACATCTATTTATTAAGATGCTTTTTTTTTACTGTCAAGATGGTTAGTTCTCTTATGTTTAAATTTATCAAACCACTTATTCTTTTTTGTCTTCATTCTAAAGAAATGTGCCATGTAAGCTAATCACTATCTATAATCAAGCAAATCGATCACAAAACAAATTACAGTATTGCAGCAGATTTAATTTTCAACTCATGGCATTAAAAATCATGAAATTGGAAGTGGTTGGAAGGTGAAGAAGTTCAGAAAACACAGAGCTCACATTAGGATATGTTAGATTTACACGGACAGAGTAAAACGTCAGCTCAGTAGGCCGTAAAAACTGTGACGGAACTACACGAAAGAATACGTTTAAGTATAGAGTCAGTAAGAGTACGGATAAATCATAAACCCAGTTAAAAATAAATAGTTGATAATGATGAAAGTATCTAAAGATCGAAAAAAAATAAAAACAAAATTTAATTCATAAATTTGAAACAAAATTCGTAGATTATAATTTGTAATCCTAAGAAATAACTATTTGTTATGGCAATGCTTGTCAAACTTTCAATCCTTGCGACCCAATTTTTTTCAATCATAATTTTCAACCTCTTCCCTATGATAACAATGTAAAGAAAACAATAATAATACAATTTGACACTAAAGCTTCAATACGGCCAAAATAGTTTAGACCGTTCAAATGATCAAGATAAGTATTAAACTTTGCATAAGTTACTTTAAATTAATATATAATTTAAGTAAATTACTTTTAAATGATTATTTCTTAAAATAATCTTTATTTTTTAATTTTGAAGTTTTGATATTTCCGCGCTTCACCCCCATCCTGTCACCCCCCCTCCTGTACTGGGCGCTTCCCAGGGTTTGAAAATCACTGTGTAAGGCTATCTCCGGCTAATATTAAACAGAAACCAAATTCGGAATATATTTTCAGATATAAAAGTACTAAAACAATGAATGTTATAACCTGGTTTCACTATCCTGTAGAGAGAGAATCAGTTATTTTATCATATTACTCATTTGTGTTCGAGTTGATGCATATATTCTTTTATATAAAATGTGCTTCTCATTTGTTCCCTATACCTTGATGCTAAATCAACTATCCCTTTACATGTTAAAAGGAAAACTAAGTATTTATGAAATATTTTCAAATTTTAAAAACACTGTGTTGTATAAACAAATACATGAGTTACAATGTCACAAATTTTCATAAAACGTAAGGCATTGTTTTCTGTCCGAAAATGTGCTTCACGTCTAGTTTACGATCTCGTACAAATGGCGAAAACAGCCTTAAGGTATAAGTAAGAAAATTTAATGCTAAACGTTTGTGAGATTCATGGATAAAATGTTAATCGAAGCATTTATTAATATGATTGCGTGAAAAACTTTATATAGTTCCAGTACAAAGTAAAATTTGAAAATAAAATATAATTTACAAAAGCGTATTTTCACAAGATGCAAATTTATTATTTTTTATTTTAATTTTTCGATTATTCTGGAATAGATTTATTTTATCAACACATTCAATCATTTAAAATACGAACATTTTATCCAGAAAAAAAGCTCTTATAAAAATATTTCTAACTTTTGACGAGGATATAAGAAATAATATTTTCCACAGTTATAAAATATCAACTGATCTATAAGGAATTTCATTTTTTTTTAATAAACACGCTTAATGTTAAAACGAAACATTTTTATAAAAGTTCCAAAAATGCAAGTATTATACGGTAGTATAATAAAAGTTTAAAAAAAAAGGAGCTGCAAATTTATAAGGATTTAATTAATCATTTAAGGTTAAAAACGAATTCAACACAAAATTATTTACTTCTGTAAATGTTTTCATAATTGGAATTTTTCAGAAATATATGTTACTCATATATATCGTAGTAAAGTTTACGCTTTGACACAATAGAATAAATAACTTTTGTTTCAAAATGCAGAATATTAGCATAACGTAGAATGTGCTGATAAAATTTGCAAATATATCTCAGTTAAATAAAACTCTATGTATTCTATTAATTTTTGCAATACACTACTTATAATTTTTATTTATAGTTGAATCAATGCATAATAAATCCACTTGACTGGAATAAATCTATTTATTACAAGATATTTAAATTCGTGATCTTTTTAACATGTATTCATCTTAGAACAAAAGAGAAATTGTCTTTTAACAATGTCATTTACTTCAAGAGCATAACACAAATAAATAAAAGTTTACATTAAAATAAAAGAGCGAAATAAAAGCTTACATTGAAAATGCTTCTTGTGCTTTCTTAAAAACGTTAAAAATGTTTGTGAATTATTTTAGCATATGGAAATGTAATAATCCTTATTCTATGAATGCATACTGTAAATTACATTTTGACATTCAAACCAGGGAATTTTTGCATCTTATTACAGTAAAAGTTATACTTATTGATGCCTGTATTTCTTGAAATATCCCGAAGGAATTTAAATATCGACATTCCTTTGTGATTAAAATATCATTTGCTAATGCTATCTAGTTCTGCTCTGCACACAAATTATCTGAGACATGAATTTATTGGCAAAGTGCTTGGACTTTCTTTGTTGCATAGTATTTATGTCGAATATATTTAGTAAATTTCAATTTTTATTAACATTTCCGTCTCAAAATTAAAGCACTGTATAGGAAGAGAGATATTCAAACACACACGCATTTCATAAAAAATTTGTAAACTTCTTAGAATATTTTTTCTTGTATTGGTAAAATATTTCGAATAGATAGACAAATTAAATTTATTTTATGTCTGCTTCTCTATATTTCATAAGAAATTGTCTCCATAAGTAACAGAATTATTATGAGTATATTTAATAGGTTATATAATATATACCTATATATATAATGTAGATTATATATTATTAGGTGTTCACTTTCAACAGGCATAAACTGTGTTCAATCCATTATGAGAGCTATCAGTAGATATTTATGCTTTTTTAGAGACAAAACCTTTTTCCACATTGGCTAAAATTTTAAAATACTTGGCAAAAGATAATCCTTTCTCATATACAATTAACTGAATAAAAAACGGTAGGAAATAGAAGTACTTTAGCGTTTTTGTGCATACAAAAGCAGATTAAATGGATTTAAATAAAACTTCAAAAAAGTGTACGGAAAGTGTCACAGAATGTTTCGTCCTCTTAAGAGTTCAATTTTAAATATTTCTGAGAAATGCCGAAACTCAGAGTTTTGCTAATATGTAACACTTTTGTATTCGTATACATATTAAATTGTATTTGGTATAGTTTGAGATATTTACATAATAGCAAAAATGGCCTTAATTAAAGGTAAATTACTAGTAGAGTTATATTGACTAATATACGAGGTTTGACACACATACACAAAAGAGAGATTATGTGTGTAGCTTGAAAAAAGGGTGGAGTTAGCAACAGTTGTTTTGGTGACGTCATCCCCTACACCTCCTCTATCCATGAGTACAGTTTCGACATAATCCATCATTTTTCAAACTATAGGGAGCGTCTCCTATGGGAGTATGATAATTCTACAAGGGGGCTTGAGCATATTGAAAAGTATAAAACCAAAGATTATTAAAAAATTATTAATTCACTGAAAGTAAAATTCATTCTGACATAATAAAAAGTAAAATTAACATTTACATTGATATAATACATTTATAAATATATCAGTACTGCTTGATGTAATTAAACAATTCTAAGTTCTGAGCATAATTAAGTAATAAGTTAAGAACTAAGTAAAGTACTTTAACAATACTAAGTTTAATAATTACCACACAGTGAACTCATGGGCTTGTCATATATAAAAATTGTATACAAAAACAGACACTTATCCTGATAATTTGTACGGATTATAAATAATTCCATAAAAGTTACGTGATTCGTTCTCCTATGTCTCTGCTTTCCACGTTTCCTTTATGTAATGTATTGGTGGGAGGGGGAATAGAAAAGGAGTAATGATAGGTAAAAAAATTATAAGTAAATGCTTCGTAAACACTGTTAATGTCCTTTTATTGCATTCCGAATCTTTCGGAATAATTTTATGGATAGTTGTGCACAAAAAACACCGTACTTCCAAAAGAAGCATATTGTAACGTCGTGAGTAGCTAACCATCAATAAATTGTCACAGCCTAATAAGAAAACAAAAGGATTGTTTATTTGCTAAACAAATTGTTAGTGAAGCAATATAGATTACAGTTCATGCGCCAAGCTGGTGCAGTCAGTCTATCTCCTATTCTTAACGCCACCGGCGTTCATCGTTTTTCCTTCCTTTCCACTCCAATCTCCTTAGCGTTGTTCTCAAGTTGTCTCCGGCCAGGGTTCTCTCTCAGTCCGTTCCCGAACATGGCTCTCCTCTCCAGTTCTCTCGATCCAGGGCAGGGCTTTTTCTTTTTCTCCTTACAGGCCAGGGCTCATCTTCCTCGTCTCCTAAAAAACCCTTTTAAACACCAGGGGTGGGTCCACAACACGCCCCTCCTCCCTTCTTATTGGCAGGCCACAAAAGTCACTCTCGGCCTCCCTCGTTGTATTTGTGCATAACACACCAATACACACCCGGACCGTCTGGCCCAAGGTGCCATAATTCCTTGTCCAACATCTGGACACACTTGTTCATCACGCCACCTGTTTTTATTATCCCATTCTCTCGACACCAGAAAAGACGACATGATTCTTTGAATACAGGCTTTCCCATTGTCGATGGGCGCCGGTTCGCTTTTCACCATTATGACGGCCAGTATGGGTGTCGGCACTCCTGCACGAGCTCAAACAATAAACAATGACCTCATGGTCACGTGCACTGGCTATTTAACAGCTCGTGAAGCTATAACATTTAATGAGAATAGATGGGTGCGAGTTCATAACAATCGAAGACATACTTGTCATTTAACAGCTGGTGAAGCTATAAAACTTATCGTAAATCGAAAGGATGGGGATTCACAACAATCAACGACGTCACAATATATACGTCCGGGACATTTAATGTACCGGTTGAGTGAGATGTATATATACTCCGGTGTCCCTTAAGAGATTAAAGTATGGAGGGGAGTGCGATGAAATTTATGATTGAATATTGAATCGCAAACATTGAACGTTTGAGAAGCACTAGCATCACAAATCATGTCAGTTGGAAGTAATACGTCATTGAGTGATCTCGATTAACTGCATTATTTCGGAAAAATATCAACTATAAAAACCGAACAGAGAGAGTAAACCAATATCAAGTTTCTTGTCAAGAAATCATTAATAGAAACTCTTCAAATGTTAATCGAGGATCCAGAAACGTTGTTTCTTGCACGTGTGTTAGAATGGCATAAGTGGTTTTAAAGGGGACGGGACAGTGTGAAGATGATGAAGGTGATTGGTACCCAATGGCATTGCTTTAAGACCAAAATACTGCCGTAGCTTGTGATGTGATCAAGAGTGACCGACGATTAAGAATTCTTGCGGTGTCTGAGTTGGTTAATTTGGATAAGGAAGTTGTTCGACGCATTTTAACTGACGAATTACGCATGAGAAAGATTTATACGAAGGTTGTCCCAAAAGTTATGTCTGATGACCAAACACAATGACGTAATGTGGCCGTAATGTGTGCGGACATTCTAGGGCTTATTGCAAACGAGCCAAATTTGTTGGAATCTGCTGTAACGTTGCTGAGACATGAACTTTACCTAAGACACAGAAAGTAAGCACCATTTGATGAAGTGAAAATCTCCAGGTTCTCCAAGACCCCAAAAAACAACACATGTCAAAATTAAATCACTTCACTTTCATTGCCCAGCCAAGTTTCTGATAAAACTAAAATATTTGAATTTCTTATTACTGAACCTTGTAAGTCTACAGCGTGAGCTGTAAGACTTTAGCAATTAAAAGTAAAAACCGATAAAACTTGTCTGTTCGTTATGAAATTAATCAAATCTCCATTGTTAGTTTGTAGTTTGTACAATGAAAGTCGTTTAAACTATATATGATTTAAAAACTGACTTCTTAAACTGGATTTAGAAATTCCATTCGATTGAAAAAAAAAACACTTAGTAAACACAATATTTTATTGCCAAACTATAGCAAGAAATGCTGTGTTGCCACTTAATTTTAAAACAATAGATTGTTTGTATTATTTCCTTAAAATAATTTTAAAACACTGTTTATCCAACAAACTCACCTTAAACTAATTTTTGACAGATTTTGAGCCATTTAAATGCCTACTTCGGGTAGATTAAAGACTCACTTCCGATTTTTTTTTTAATTCATAAAATGGATTATATTTTGACTTCTAGGTAACGTAAAAACAAAACAAAGTATGTATGACAAAGCTAAAAGAGGAAAGGCTTGTTAAAGCTGCTGTTGAATGAGGAGAGGGGGGTGGGTGCTAGATCAGGTCTAGTAGACAAAAAACACAAAATACATTTTAAAAGCCATAAATTTTAATCTATTTTTTCAATATTTGAACAGATTACGGATAATACTATTGTGCGTATGGAAAAAAACGTTTCGTTAGATTATTTTTATAAATAATGAAATAATTAAATATTTAATTAAAATTTTGAGTATTTTTTGAAAAATCGCAAAAAAAAGATTTTGTCATTTTTTTTTTATTTTTATAACTGATTCTAAAAGAGAAAGGCATGGACTTGTTTAGAATATAATATAAACTCATTAACTCGAAAGTGAATGATTTAGAAATCTTATTTATAAAAGCGTATCAATTTCGACTCATTTTAAGGGGTGTTGGAAACCTCTCTCTCTGTATACAGACTGTTAAATTGGCTGTTTTCGATGTACCTTTTCTCAAAATCTGTTTTATGTACATGGTTGAAATTTTTCATACTCTTAAAGTACATCTCTCTTATTATACTAAAATGAGCTTTTAGCTAATTTTGAATTTTTTAAGAAATTATGAAATATTTTATCAAACATTGCGAAATTTGACCCATTTTTTACTTAAAAAATTTGTAAAAATTAAATTTTTGGGTGTTTTAAAAAAAGCACATTTTAGTATATATTAGACATCATTATAAATAATTCATAAAAAATTTACATACCAGTGAGCAGTAGTTTCTCAGAAAAGGTACATCGCACATTAAAATTTACATTTTGAGATATATAGATTTTTATGTATACAGTGAGACTTCTAATCGGCTGGGAAATAAAAAAATAAAAGGCTCAATTTAAAATAAAATATACATGTTTTGGTTCATATCAGTCGTTACACTTTTAAGTAAAAACAAAGTAATTTGGTTACAATTTTCGCCATTAAAATGGACGTGACCCAAATTCAACGATTATTTAAAAATACGTTTTAAGGCAATGGTTCTCAAACTTTCACTACTGGCGACCCAATTTTCAATCATAATATTTATCGCGCCCCCCTAATAATAATAATGTATTGAATGCAATAATAATGCACTTTGGCGCTAAAGCTACAATACGATCATAATTATAAACCGTACAAATTAACAAGATAATAATTAAATTTTGTATACGTTACTTTTAAGTAATATATATATTTTTTTTTTACTTTTTAGTTCGATTCACTATAAAAGAGTGTTTTTTAATTTATTTTAAAACTATAATTTATTTTATTGTTATTTTTACTATACACGACAAAAATCACAATTCCTGTGTGAATAATTTAACTAAGAGAAAATATACTTACCTACTTTGAAGGACTTTTCAATTTTTCTTAGAAAATTTGAGGAAAAATCCAATAAAACTAAAGAAAATGTTCCAAATGTGCATGTCCTTAATAAAGGACATAAATCATAGACCCTTTTACTAAAAACACAGGAACGTTATTTTCAAGCTAAACTGTCATATTTTGTTCGCGTTTTTGTAGTTTTGCTATTGTTTGATGATCCACAAATAGCATTTTGAACTTTTTCTTCCTTGTGTCTTTTTGGCAAGGAGAAGTGCTACATTATGGCTTCATAGTTTTCTTCATAGAGATCTTTTGGCAGCATATGAAAATTTCAAATCAATTCAAACGTTTCATGTCTAACGCTTTTCTGATATTTACTTTGCTATCTTTATTAATATGCATTATTTCAGTAGGTTCTTCAATTACTTGATCAGTTTCAACTTCCTTCAATAGGCATCACAGATGCCCATTTTTTTAATATTCTGCTTATTTACATTTATAATTTATAATAAGTCATACAACGGAGGAATCAAAACTTCAAAATTATTCATGGGGAAAGTGTAGCATGTTGTAAAAAATAATTGTGTAAAACGTTTTTCATTAAGCATTATATGTTTCAAAATACTCATGCTTATCCATATATCATAAAACTCTTTCACATGGAAAAAGAAGAAACAGAAATATATTATATATAGTTACAACTTCCCTAAAAAAAGACGGAGATAACCATCCAGTAATTTCGAAAGTCAGCTAAAGTAATATTTTAGGTTAAAAGAAACGTAATAAAAAAATCTCTCATCGTTTGATATCGTTAAAGGAAACGTAAAAAAAATATCTCATCGTTCTCATATTGACCGCAAAGCAAACAAAATATATTTTTTAATTTGGTTATAGGATCAAAGATGGCTAATGAGTATTTGAAGTGGAATCTTTTATTTTTGATGTTCACCAGATTGTGACAAATCTATACGGAACTTTATCACTAACCTTCTGAGTCGTCCTTTTTAGGGAAATTTAATTCCCTACCTATTTCCAATCAACTCCAAAAAGCGGACAGGATTCCTTGGTGTGCAGATTAGATAAAGTATTTAAGTCAAACGGAATAGTAAAGTTAGAGCAGTAGGAGATAGAGATTGAAGCAGAAAGTTATAGTGAAGTTAAATTGAAGATTTCTTGTTAGATGATTTAATCTCAGATAAAAGCTGAGCTGAGCTCAATTGCAGTGAGGTAAATATTAGTCTTATTATTGCGAATGAAATTAAAATTAAATGTTCAATAAGAACATAAAATATAATTCTGGGATCTCTTATTGTGGTAATCTCTGCGTGATCGTTATTTAATTGTTAATTAATTGGATCATTAATTAAGTTAATTTAAAGGATATTACCTTTAAAACCTCATAATACTAGTTAGATATATTTGTTAATAAGTCTTTGATTCTATTTGGATAAGATAACCAAATAAAGAAAGTTGTTTATAAAAATGATTTCTGGTTCTTACATGACTCCTATTTATTCTCGTTCTCAAAGTGAGGTCCAAGGAGACCTTTACAAGATGATAAAAATAAATTATTTCAGTGTAGATGTGTATTTTTATTTTGTCAGAAGCATTTTGTTTTACTTCATTCCAAAAAATTATTTTTTAAAATCTTTTATTTTCAATATGCTTGCGCCCCCCTCGCAGAGTTATTATTAATTTAACTGTATGAGATTTATTTTAATTTTATAAAGTCAGACCTCATTTTAAACTCCATATAATGTTCAAGTATCAAATCCAGTTTCTCAAAGACATGTAAGAGTTCAGAAAATTGATCCCATTTTGTAAAAACTAAAATATTTCACAAACCCTTACTTAGATGGAGATGCTGACGATAAATAATATTAACTTGAATGAACCAGAACAATATAACTTAGAAAGTTGACAGATTGATCATATTGCAATGAAAAAAATTGTGAAATCAAGAGATTCACGTTAAATCCACGTAATGATTTTAATATACATATTTTTTTTAATTTCTTATGTTTTAGGGAAGGAGAAAAGTAATTAAAACTTAACTATTTTCTAAATTTTATTAAAGGATTTCATTATACACAAAGAAAATGTTCTTCCCAAGTCAAATCTTTCCAAATTATCATAAATAGTTTTGGTAAATGAACATGAAATAACTAGAAGAGATACGTATGTATAAATAAGAATTTTCTTCTTTTTAAGATAAAACAAGTAATAATGAATTACATTATTTTCTACTATTTAACCATCGCATATAAATTTCAAAGAGAAAACAAATCATAAATGATCGTTTTCTCTATATTTCATTTCATCCAGTTTGCCTTTCTAATAAATGGGCTCGTGAAAGAAGTTTTAAAATTAAGTAGAATAGTGCTTCACATAAATTCAATATTAGCGACCTAATATTCACACACACAATCATCATTTTCATCTCGCTCCACTCCATGCAATAACAATGTATTGAAATCAAAAATACTATACTTTGACACTAAAGCTACAATATGCTACTTCATCTTCTTATATGCTACCAACGTATATGAACGTCTCACTCTGCCAAAACATTAATTTTGGAATGCAATAAAAGGACCTTAACAGTGTTTGCAAAGGATTTACTCATTTCAAAGAATTTGCTTTTTTTTTTTCATTTTCTCCTCCCCCCTCCCAAAAAAACCCATCAAAATTTGTTCGCACCTACGTGGAAAAGAGTGGTATTGGGTAGGGGATCACGTTACTTTAAATCAGCAGTTAAGGTATCCGACTATGTTCGGAACCGTGATTTTCAAAAGCGCATAAATGGATAATTTTCATGATATTTAGTGTCTCTTAGATTAGAATATATGCATATTAATTGTTTAAAGGACATTTTGACAAAAATAATTTATTTAAATACAATATTTTGGCAAAAAATTTACTTAGAATAATTTTTTTTCCAAATGTTCTCCTTTTTGTAAAAAATGCATCTATTAGAATAATATTTTACCTGTATATAGCTCATACCTGTCTACAGATGCTCAACTAAAAGTTTTGAAAAAATCACATTATTTTAAGAGTTACAACCAATTGAAATAATTATTCGCGTTTTTTTCTTAAAATTTTTCCCCTCTGTTGTCGTAAAATATGAATAAACCCACTTCTAAGTTATATATTTAAAAAATTCTAGTTGAGCCTCTGAACAGAGGTCTGAGCTTCATACAGGCAAAATATTGTTATAATAGAACCATTTTTCACAAACGGAGAACATTTGAAAAAAATATTATTCTAAGTTAATTTTTTGCCAAAATATTATATTTAAATAAATTTTTTTTGTCAAAAAATCTCCTTAAAACAATTTTATGAATGTATTCTAATCTGAGTGACACTAAATAACATGAAAATAAACCATTTATGCACTTTTTTAAAATCACAGTTCCGAACGTAGTCGGATACCTTAAAGCAGTGTTTCTCAAACTGTGGGGCGCGATAACCTTACGAGGGGAGCGCGAGCATATCGAAAATAAGAGATTTAAAAATAATTAATTTACTGGAATGAATTCGAACAAAATACTTTCAGACATAATAAAAAAATGCACTTTTACTCTGATATAATTTATAAGCACGTGATATTGAGTCATCTCAAAAATAAAAACTTCTTCAATACCTAATTAGCTATCTTTGATCCTATAACCAAATAAAAAAAAACTTTTATTTGATTTGCTGTAATCCCATGATGAGAGATTTTTTACTACGCTTTCTTTTGAAGCCTAACGTACAACTCTTTCAGAGAAAAAAACAGAATCGAAGAAATTTAGGAACATAAAAAATTCATCACTGTCATTATTTTTGAAATACTGTCCATTATAGCTGTAATCTGTATGACCTTCTAAGTTATTGATACAGTTAGTTATGACCCCTCTCTTACGTGTTTGTTTCTCATTTAGGGAAGTTGTAAGTAATGTATTTCTCTGTTGCGCTTTTTTCCATGCAAAAAAAAAACGTTTTACACATTTTTTTTTAGCAGTAACATACACACTATCATAATGAATACAATTTTTACCCGGAAGTGGTCGCGCGGGACACACAGATTACGCAATCGTAAATTCTGGCAAAACTGTTTATTTGTTACCAAAGAAAAATTGAAAAGTTCTTGAAAGTAGGTAAGTAAACTTTCACTTATTTAAATTATTCACTGGACTCACGATTTGTATCGTGTACAATAAAATAATTATAAAAAAAAGATTGGGGTGACTCAATAACGCCTCTCGACCTTATCGGTTAAAACATGTTGAAGTCTTTTCGCTTTAAAAATATTAAAAATAATACAATTATTCTTCATCGGAAATTTATCTTATTGTTCATTATTTAACATCAATTATAAATGCTAATTCTGTGAGGCTTAAAATTACAATGCGCATAAAACCAATTATAATTTGAGCAACCATTTTAAAAAAGATCATTTTACATTTTTGTAAGAATTCTCGAGCACTTGGCATTGCTCTCCTTACAATTCAGCTATTATATCAATAATGTTTTATTTTCTTATAAATGAACTTGGGCAAAGAGCGAGCACTTCAGCCGGTAAACTTTTAATGTATCAGTGCTGCTCAGAGTATTTTATAACTAATTAATTAATACTAAATTAAGAACAAGTTTAATAAGTATTAACGACTTCCATGGGCTTGTCTTGCAAAGCAAAGTTTTTCAAAGGAATGCTTATGATTAGAAATTGACCCTCTGAGTTATTTTTCTATTTTTAGCAGATATCTATATTTTGTCTTCTAAGCAGCCACCGCATTTTGCAACATGTTCAATTTAAAATTTAGAGGAAGGAAAATTAACATAATAATTATCCTCTTTTATTAATTTTGTTTGGTTTATAATTAAGATCGCCTATTGTAGCTTTAGCGTCAAAGTGCAATATTATTGCATTCAGTACATTATTATTGTATAAGGAGGGCGCGATGAAAATTGTGATCGAAAAGGGGGGCGTCAGTATTAAAAGTTTGAGAAGCACTGCCTTAAAGAATTAATTATAAACGTACAATTTATCAAGATAAGTGTTAATACTAGTCCATGGGGTCACTGATATTTATCAAACTTGTTCTTAACTTAATATTGATAATTATTTTTTAATGAAATACATTGCAAAGTTCTGGCACATTTATAAATGTATTATATCAGTGTCAATGTGTATTTTATATTTTATTATATCAGAAAGTATTTTGTTTGTTGGCTTTCAGTAAATTTGAAATTTTTTAAATCTTTAATATTTGACGTTTTGATATGCTCGTGCCCCCCTTGTAAAGATATTACGCCCCCCCCCAAGGGTGGCTCTCCCCACAGTTTGTGAAACGCTGAAGAAGAAAGAAGGGATATTACTTCTAGAAATTTTCCATTCGTTAAAGGACTGATTTAGAGATATTTACACTCTTCGAGGGAATTGATTTATAATTTTCCCTTTTTCGTAAATAATACTTATTTCTTTGTTACAGTAAAAGTGTGAAATGCATTATATTGTTACGAATTTAGTCTTATTCTAATTGTTTCTACTCATTTGTGTTCATTTTTACAGTTTAATTTGTCGTATCTAATGTGATTTCAACCCTGTTTACCTGTAATATCATTTCCACTGCATTGCACGGCCCCCATGCTTTAACATTGGTTTAAATGGTAAACTCGCCAAATATTGCAGCTAGCGCCAAGTTGGCGACTTAATTTTTGGCGCCAAATTTGGCGATATATCGCCAAATGTGGACGATAAGCTTGGCGACCATGGCAACCCTGCTCCTAATAACCCTGTCTGGCAACCCTATCGTGGTATTGTAACACTATTGTATTGAATGTATTACTGTATTGAGCTTTTCTCGTACGTTCCGGATTTTGCTAGACCTTTCTATTTCTCGATTATTCTGGCAAGTGCAAGAGGTTTCTGACCGAAAGGTATAAAAAGGCCCGGGCCGGCTAGTCAGTTAGTCAGATCTCAGCTTTCATGCAAGTGTACTTTCTCTGTGCTTGAGAGAGAGACGATTGCATAGTGCGTGTGCTATTGCTTCTATTGAGTTATTATTTTTGTGCTGAGTGTTTACTATTGCTTTTGTTAGTGTATTACATCTGTGTTATCAGTATTTTCATCGATTGTACGTGACTTTCTCGAACTGTTCTACAATTCTATTCTCAAATATTCTCAATCTAAATACATGTTCTAGTTGAGATTTTTCATTGGGTGCAACTTAGTAATCTAGTCTAGATTGGTGCATCTTTTCATTTTTGCATGAGACCTTTCAGATTCAGTAAAAGGGGAAAATTTTAAAATTAAATAAGAAACCGCCGTGGACCAAAGTTTCAGAACCGCTGATTTGGGGGATATACACTAAACCTGGTAAAATGTGTCTATAGGTATGCTTTTTATCAAAATATTAGAGCATAAAAATGAAAAGGATTTTAAATTTATACAGCTCTCGATTTTATGTCGTTATTTATACCACTTTTATATCATAAGCATCAAAAATAATATTAAATCTGGAAGTTTTTTAAACGAATTTTCAGTATAAGATGGAATCAATTGTAAAATAGGTACAAATATTTGTGTTGCTTGAAACAGTTCTGAATGTAGAATGGAAAATTCAAGGAAATACATTTCCATAACAAAATTCAATTTATCGTAAAAAATGTCCAGGCTCAACGATTATATTTATTATCGTGTGGCATTCCAGTCGGACGAATTCGAAAGGATGATAGATGTCATGTAAAATCTTAGTATGAAACTCTGTGTTCCTGGATTTGAAACCAAAGTCTATTTCAGCTACATTTTACTTATAGAGTCCCTCTATAAGAAACCTCGTATGCATCTCATCAACTAGATTTTATAGCTTTTCAAATAATAAAAACTCTGAGACGGGGTAATGTTATTCGCTGGTAATAACAGAAATTCGAAAGAAAACCAAGACTTTTAAGGCCTTCGACTTCCCTAAAATTGTAATTTTGCCAAAAATTTACAATTTATTGTATAAGCATTCTTATTATCTTGATAAAATACCCAGTTTATTATTTTCCATTCACTAGAACAAAAACTACAAGTGTTTTAGTTAAAGATGACATTACTTTAAGCAAGATGTCATAAATTAAGCTGCGTTTTACTTGAAATGTGTGTGTGTGCTTTTTTTTAAATGTTCAAACGGGGACATTGATTGCTCAAAAAATTTCGAAATAATTAACTGAAATTTTTATGTATGTTCTGTTTAAAAGAAGAAGTCTTTTAACCTTCAGATTTATCACAATCACTGTTTTATTACAAAAACTGCAGTCCCTTATGTGAACATAATCACTGGTTTTTTAAGCAATTTCATATAATAACTAAAATAAAGTGCTTGAGCTTTTGTGTTAAAATTAAAATATTTCTTATCCTGAAAGTCATTTCAAAAATGAATAGCAAAGCAACACTTTAAAATGGAATTATTTAAAATTTGTTCATTAACTTTTGTACAAAATGGGTCCCGTTTATATAATTTTTTTTTTTTTGTAAATGTTTACCAATTTTTTCCCTATTTAGCAACATAAAATTATTTTGCTCTTCTTAATTTTAGAGCATATTTTTTCCTCGAAATTTACTAAAAAATATAAAAATCGCAAAATATCTGAATTTTTTTTTTTTTTAAAAAATTGTTGACTATTTTATGGTTTAATATATTAGAAATAAAAATAAGAATGTGTGAAAAAATTTATTAGATATTAACATAAGTTTTTTAAAATTTTTTAAAAGTAAATATTAGTTGTAGAAACATGAGTTTTGGTTTTGTTAACCGAATTTCAATGCATTAGCTATATATTCCAATTTTAAATTTTGCAAAAAGGAAAATGTAAATGATAGAATTTCAACATCTTCTAAATATATTTATATATGCAAGTTTAACACGCTGGAATGAATGGATAAATCATTTGATGAAATTTATTCACCGCAGGGCTAAATACAGTTTATTTACTACACACAGGTACATTTATGCAGCTCTAAGATAAATATATAAAATGCAGGAACATGAGGGGAATGATTTCCCGCGCGATGCGTACACTAGCAGTTCCACCGTCTTAATCAATCTTTTTTCCCGGTATCCCGCCAGGGGAAACTTAACTAGAACTCTCTCTGGTGGCGCCATCTGACTGTCATTACAATAAATAAATAATAAATATTACCATATTTGTTACACAAGTATATAACTTTTTTCGGAAATTTAGGAATCATTGTTAAATTGAATGAGAGAGAGATGTTTATAACTTAAGATTCCTTGAAAATAATTATGTAAAAAAAATGATAACGGTAAATAATATTAATATAATAAACTGTTCCAAATAAACTGAATTTAAAAATCTTGAATTATTCCGAAACAATCAATTAGCCAGAATGATATTTTAAAAGTGAAACATTTAAATAATAAAAAAAAAAATGGAACAATAGCAACAAGTTGGAATGGAGTTATACTATTTTTAAAAAACAATAAAAATTTCGGAAATTTTAATGGATCGGAAAAAAAAAACCATGGACACTAAAATCCATCACATCAAAGAAATTAAACGTAAAGACTCTAAATTTGGGAGACATGTTTCTTTAATGTATAGATCCTTTAAGAGCGGATTTTTTTGGAAATTAACTAGCAAGGACGAGGGGAGGGGGTAGGTGGCGAGAGGTTATAGTCAAACATTTCTGTGTTTGAGTTATTAGATCCACTGATTTATAATTTCTCAAAGCTTTACTTTTGTTAAATGGATATCTTACAAAAATATTTTTTTTTCAAATTGTCCATTGTTTCCCAAATGGGCGGGTAGGGGGGATCCCGAGAAAAAAAATATGCTTCAATTTTAGAAATTCAAGTATGGTCCTTTTTAAAACTAATAGTCGATGGCTATAAAAATAGTTTTTTAAACTAACGAGAACAAAAATAAATGGATTTCTTCTTTTTAAACGCTATAGCTGCGTTTTTCAAACTGTGGGGCGTGAGCATTTGAAAAGTCGAAAACAAAAGATTATTTTAAAAAATTATTAATTTACTAAAAGTAAAGAAAACAAAATACATTCTGCCATAGTAAAAAATACATTTACAGTAATATATTACACATTAAATGTATCAGTGCCACACAATGTATTTTATAACTAATCTAACAATACTAAGTTTATTAATTATGATCGACCCCATGGGCTTGCCATATATATAATTAAAAACAAAAATTAACGCTTATCTAGATAATCTGTACAGTTTATAATTAATCCCTAAAATGTGCCGATTAAAAGTTACGCAATTCTCTTCCCAATGCCAACCGTTTTCCACGTAGGCACGCGTATGTGAAGTACTGGGGGAAAGGAATAAAGAGTCAAATAATCTGAAATGAGTAAATCCTTCGCAAACTCTGTCAACATCCTTTTAATGCATTACAAAGCCATCGGAATAATTGTATGGCTAGCAGTACACAGACGTATATATACGTCCTTGGACAAACGTATATATACGTCCGGAGAAATAAACGCTTTGGCTGAGCGAGACTTTTATATATGTAGCGGGCGCTTCAGAGGTTAAAGTCGTGTTATATCGTTAGCATCAAAGTATAGTAATATTGAATTCAACTCATTGTTATTGTTTGAGGGGGGCGTGACGAAAATAATGATTGAATATTGGGTCGCGAATGTTACAACTTTGAGAAGTACTGCGCTATAGCATTTGCAGGCATATGCTTTATTGTAAAATCTTTTCTATATGGCCCTATTAGACGCAATGAATGCCCTCCATCAGTTTACTCTTAAGTCATTTTTGAACGTTTTCCAGCCACCTAGTAGATGGATTTATTTTCTCCTGTTTTTTTTAAGTTACCTTTTTAGTTGGAAAGAAGACGTTATATCTAAATATGTGACCAGACCATCTAATGTGGATGTTTTGGCTATTTTTAGTAAACTGGGTTCAGCATATTTTTTTTTAACTTTCGTAGTTGTATAGTGTCCTCCACACGTCATTAAGTTGTACTCGTCCAGAGATTTTCCTCGGGATTTTCCTTTAGAAAACCAACGGACTGTCTGTTTCTGCTTTGTAGAGGATCCAGCATTCACTTCAGCAAAGAGCAACTGGCCCTATCGAAGTTTTGTAAACATTTATTTTGGTTTTTAAGCTGATTAATCCTTATTTGTGTTGATTTATTATGTATTCGATTTATTAGTGTTAAAATTTATTATTTCTATGTTTACTACTAACTAATGTACAGGTTCAAGTCAAAATGAATATAGCGCCTACAAACGGCTATAACTATGTAATGGAAAATAATTTATTGGTACGACTTACACAGAATATAGACGGTGCTTCAAAATTTTGTATACATACGTCATAGATATTTTATATGATTTCTCTAGGTCACACGGACAACATGTAGGCGATAGTTCATTTCACAGCATACATTCTAAAGCATTTGTGCATTTACGAACGCCAGCCCATTACAAATACGTACCATCAGTTTCTCAACTGTTTTGGGCATAATAAGCACGACGTACCCTGTGTTTTCCCAATAACCCAATAAAATCACACGTTTCGGTGGTCTCGGTGACCAAGAGCAGAGAACATCATCGACACCTCTCTTTTGACCAATCCAACACTTTAGAAGATATTAGTTTAAAAATGTACGCACCTTCATACCCCAATGTAGTGATGCACTAAAGATACAATCCCTCTTGCTGTAAGATGCAATTCGTGGAATCAGAGTCTGGTTGTGGCATTAACCACAGCTGAAATATGCCAAGATAAATATATAATGCAACACTTCATTCACAGAAGAAAAAAGGACCGTACAATTTACGTTTCTTTTTTCCGTGTGATCAAAGTAGTCACATAGGAAATTTGTGACGTATGTATCCAACATTTTGAAGTTCTTTCTACATTCTACGCAAATCTTATCAATAAATTATTTTCCATTAAATAGTTATAGCCGACTGTAATCGTTATATTTATTTTGACTTGCCCTATATAATAATAATAATAAATAATAGTCTTATTTGTTTAAAAAATTTTATTCGCCGACAATTATATATTCCATTTAAAATAATCATGTCATTAAGTGCATTATATTTTCCTGATAATGAGCTACATATCAAAGCACAAACTCATTAAACAAAATATGTTAAGTAAAATATGAAAGATTAACAATATGTGACATACATTCTAATAACAAGACATTTCCTATCAAATTATGCCACGCGTGAATTCACATTTCTGCGATTAACACCTTCTAACTCTTCATCATGTTTACGCATCCGAATACCTGATCACATTAATTTAACGAAGGCAAATGCAACAACTTCCAAATGGAAAACCAATAACAATCAAGTTAATTAGTTAAAATCCGTTGATATCAAAACAGACGAACCGTGTGAGTTTCGTTTCCTACATACATAGGCATCAACTATGAAGTTTTACCGATAAGCCGTTTGACTGTCTAACGGTTTTCTGTTGACTTCTGAAATGAAACTGACTTTATGCCTTGCTGTTTCCCCGCCATTGCGTATAATTATAATTTATATCAGCTCATTTTAATTACAGAATTAATGCATAATGGATTTTATATTGTGGTAACGAAGATAATTCATGAACTGCGCTGTCTGAAATGTTTCACGCTTATGGCTATTGAAATACAACGCAACTGATCAAGCATTAATGCCATTTATCCAGAGTTGTTTATCCTAAAATGTATGTTAAGTATCATAAATAATACATTTTTAGCAAGATATTTATGAATTAAGCATACCTTTTTGATTATATTGAATAGTATTGGCAAAATAGAATTGACAAAATTTTCGTGGTTTCCTCTGTACCCGCACAAGTGTTCAGGAAACTAATCATTCGATTCTGTAAAATTAAGAAATAATACATGAAAAAGGCATTTTTACTATTTTTTTCAAAATGAAAATTTTGAAACCCTTGTGTGGAACTTAAATTTGGGTTCAAATGTTGATTTCATATATTGCATATATATATATATTTCATATATACTTCATATAATTCATATAAACTTATAACCTTATTGAAAAAGAAAACGCGTGTATCAGTGTGCACACGCGTTCGAAGTTAACTTCTTTGGCTAATATTAGTGTTTTTCCAAATTTATATTTATGTCTTTAATTGTTTTTAAAAATTTTCCTTGAGAATAAAAATACCTGTTTTTCTAAAAATTAAACATTTTCCTCAAAAATGTTGAATTTTTGTAATTTAATCCCATTGAAATACTTTATTTTTACTCATTGTGATTAATGAAATACATAATACACTATCTGGTTGATGAAATAATAATGAAATATATTCTGCTAATTTACTTTAGATATTATTAGAATGTGTGTATGTGTTCTTGCTTACTTCAATATTTATCACTATATATATTATAAGTGTAAATGTGACTGTTACAATAAATATTGTGGAATCTTATATACAGAGTGTTTTTTTCCAGGTATAGAAGTTTAAGTTGGCATTACTTTCTAAGATGGCAACTGATTTAACAGCTGTCAAGTGATTTATTCTCAGTTTGGTTTGGAAATTCATCATGAATACACTTACACCTGAACAACGCTTTCAAATTGTGCAATTTTATTTCGAAAATAATGGTCGATTTTCATAAGCGAATTTTGTTTAGCGATGAAGCGCACCTCTGGTTGAATGGCTACGTCAACAAACAAAACTGCCGCATTTGGAGTAAAGCTAATTCACAAGTGTATGCCGAAACACCGTTACATCCAGAAAAACTGAATGTTTGGTGCGCTTTATGGGCTGGTGGAATCATTCTTCAAAAACGATGAAGGCCACAACGTTACAGTCAAAGGTTATCGGTATAGAGCCATGATTACTAACTTTTTCAATCCTGAATTGAACATTCATGATGTCCAGGAGCTGTGGTTCCAACAAGACGGCGCAACATGTCACACAGCTCTTGCCACAATCGATTTATTGAAAGATCTGTTTGGTGACCACCTAGTTTCACGTTTTGGACCTGTGAATTGGCCTCCAAAATCTTGTGATTTAACACCGCTAGACTATTTTTTGTGGGGCTATGTAAAGTAAGTGGTTTATGCGGATAAGCCACAAACGCTTGACCATTTGGAAGACAACATTCGCCGTGTTATTGCTGATATACGGCCACAAATTTTGGAAAAAGTCATAGAAAATTGGACGTCCAGATTGGACTACATCCGAGCCAGCCGTGGTAGTCCTATGCCAGAAATCATATTTAAAATGTAATGCCACAAGATTATCTTTCGAATAAAAAAAAATCATGTCAATCGAATAATACATCGTTGTTTTATTGCAATTTAAAGTTCTATACCTCTAAAAAAACACCTTTTATATTCTGCATCTATCTTATATTTGTATCATATCAGTGTTTTTTTATTTCAAGTTTATTTTTATATCTTTATTTTTTTTAAAAAAAATAATAAGTTAACTTCCCTTAAATGAAAAAAGATGTTTTTCTCAGAATCAAAAATTTGCCTCGAAACAAAAATGCAAAATGTTCCATGCGTTGCAATTTTTGTCGAATTATAAGAAAACAAACTTTCCAAAAGTTTTCATCTAATGTACAGTTATAAATTATTGGATGCATTGTAATAATAGTGATAGGGTGAAAAAAGTAAATTAAAGTTTTTTATGTATAGTAAATCATTACAGTTCTTGAAATTTTTATATAAAAATTTGCGTTTACCCATATTTTGTAAATTATCACATAAAACATTACAGTGCATGCATACATTTGTAAAGAATTACTTAAAGAAATTAAATCAGGTAAAAATATTAAATTAAAAAAAAACAAAACGCATGGAACGTTTTTAAATTTTTAAATTTTTTAAAAACTACTCATTTTTTTCACACTAATTTTTTTAAATGATTTTAGTTCTAAGTTACATAGAGCCAGTAAAAATTGGGGGCATGTCTGTAAACAATTTTACTGCCCAGCGTAGTCTTAAAATACAAATTAATGAAGCACTTTCACAACAACCAAATTAATTACACCAAAGCATATATATGATTTAAAAACCCCCTTCTTAAACTGGATTTAGAAATTCCATTCGATTGAAAAAATTTAGCAAACACAATATTTTATTGCCAAACTAATGGAAGAATTGTTGTGTTGCCACTAAATTTTAAAACAATAGATTGTTTGTATTATTTCCTTAAAATAATTTTAAAACTGTATATCTAACAAACTCTCCTTAAACTAATTTTTGACCTATTTTGAACATTTAAATGCCTACTTCAGGTAGATTAAAGATTCACTTGCGATTTTTTTTAATACATAAAATTGATTATAATTTAACTTCTAGGTAACGTAAAAACAAAAAAAAGTATGTATCGCAATGCAAAAAGAGGAAAGGCTTGTTAAAGCTGCTGTTGAATGAGGAGAGGAAGGTGGGTGGTAGCTCAGAGCTAATAGACGAAAAACACAAAAGAATTTTAAAAGCCGTAATTTTTAATCTATTTTTTTAATCTTTGAACAGATTACGGATAATACTATTCTCCATATGGAAAAAAATTTCGTTAGATTATTTTTTATAAATAATGAAGTTATTAAATATTTAATTAAAATTTTGAGTATTTTTTGAAAAATCGCAAAAGAAAAAAGATTTCGTCATTTTTTTTATGACTGATTCTTAAAGAGAAAAGCATGAACTTGTTTAGAATAAAATATCAATTCATTAACTCGAAAAGAAACTTAAACGGAATGATCTAGAAACCATTTTTATAAAAGTGTATCAATTTTGACCCAATTAAAAAAAATCGTAAGAAATAGAAAATATCATTATTTTGTCCAAAAAAATAAAGTGTTACGAATTTTGTGTAATAAGTGTAAATAATTTGTATTTGAGTGTTTTATGCATTTATATTACTGTATGTTATATTTATTTCATGTTAAAATTGTACTATTCTTACGTTATAATGGCGATCCAATGAGAACTTGGCGAAATCTTGGCGGTAGAGCCAAGTTGGCATCATTTTTGGCTACCAAGTTGGCGACTTTGGCGTCATTGGCGACCTTGTTGGCGAGTTCGGAACCCTCTGGAATCTTCTAGAAAGTAGTAGATCTCTCCACTAGCGTCACGTTCAATGACACGAGCGGTTATATTTCTAGAAGTTTCTGTCACGCATATAAAAAGGATGCTCGCCGGTACGGCGGAGAGTCTTGATTAAGCCAGCGAGTAGTGAGTATTGTTTTGACTAGCGATTAGCTCGGCTGTGCTTATGAATAATCTTTATTTACGTGTGTTTGTAAACACTGTTATTGTGTTTGTTTGCAGTTGAAGGTGTGAAGACCTTCGATTATTTACCCTGTGAATATTGCCGATGAATCCTTTATTGAAAGGATTGGATTTTCGATAATAAAATCGCATCGCTCTTAAAGAACTTATTATTTTTCTTTGTGATTGTTTTTGCATAAAATCCTCGAACCCTCGAATCTACGTAACAATACCATATCGTGGCGAAAAAAATGATCTTTCCGATTCTGTAATTATTTTTTGTCTGAGATAGATAGTATGAATTAGATGGCGTTTTTTTAAAACGGGGGGAAAATTCGAAACTACATTCATTTCTACCTTACGTTTACCGCTAACCGTAACTGGTAACGCGTAACGGAAATTTCTCCCTACCATATCATAAGAAGTTAACTTCAAAAAAACTCTAGCCTCAAATTAAGAAGTATCAGTAGTAGCCTAGTGGTCCTGTTTACGAACTCTTGACTTTCATGTCATGAGTTGAGCCCTTGTGTCATTGAAGACCCAACCTATAGAGTGCCTATATCACGTTATAATTGGTTATGGCTCAAAGTCGATAAGCTGGTGTAATGTGAAGAGAATTAAAATTTCAGTAACATCAAATTATAAAACTGGAAGAGGGTTATTGGCAAAGAACCACTTTATTTTGAAATATGGTCAAGTGACGAGGCTGTCACCTATACTCATGCCCCCATCTCCTAACTTCCGCTCCACGTCAGCAGGAGGTCGTTTGAACCTATAGAGATTTAACGTGCAGTGGCTCTCTCTGCCAGGTACCAGGCTCGAATTCATGACACGACAACTATGAGTTCATATGGTCCTGACCACTAGACTACTGCGGCCACTGGGGTGGTATGGGAGTTTGGATAGAATGTACCAGCTCACATGTGCCATCCTCATGACATGACCATTGCTCAAAGTTACAAGATCCATTTTCAACAGACTCATGGTGTTATATATTGCAAAAAAAATTCCTAACTTTAAAGAACTCAATATCTCAGAGAATTTCAAGTTTCATTTACGTAATATACAGTCGGACCCCCATTTAATGAATTCATCGGGACCGAATGTTTTGTTCCTTAAATCCGGGTTTTTTTTTTACTTAATACAAAGAAAAATTACTGCATCATTTACATCCTTCTACAAAAGAGAGATGTATGTTTTCATAGTTTCTTACAATGCAAAACATTAGAAAATGTAACAGTTTTAATAGGGATTTATTTATCAATTTCTGCATTAGAGTCGCTATTTTTTGGCTCACGCAAATCAAGAATATTCTCAATGTAGATTTTTGCTACATACAAGAAACTTTTCTTTTTCTAATACTTCTTTATATAAAATTCTTCATTTTTTCTAATACAAACCACTACAAAAATTTCTATCTACTGAAATAATTCGTTAAATCGGGGTTTATACTTAACTTAATAGGGGTTTATTTCTTCATTTTAGTGAGGGAAAGAGAAAAATTCGTTAAATAGAGGTTAAACTGAATTTATCTTTTTAGGATAAGTAGTATGTACAATAGCAATCAGTTTCTCTATACAATCCATTATATTAATGATATAACGTCAAATCAGGGTTTATTTTTAGTTTAATAGGGATTTTTCTCTTCATTTTAAGGAGGGAAAGAGAAAAATTCATTAAGTAGAGGTTTGACTGAATTTATATTCTTATTATGATAAATATATTTCATGTACATTAGCAATCAGCTTGTCGTATTAGATATAATAACAAATTATATAACGACAGGTGGTACTATCAATATCTTTAATATAAACAATATTCATTATCGATATTTTCTATACAACCCACTGTATAATTGATATAACAGCAATCGATAATAACAAAGTTAATATTTGATTTTGATATTGTTGGTGCTGTATGGTAAATGTTTAGTATGCAATTAGAAAGTAATACAATGATATTTTATCGATTTAATATCGGTACTAGTTACAATATTGCGTTTTTATAATGCTTGGAGTGTGGAGCATAGTATTCTATAGTGTTAGAGCATTTTAGTTTAAATCATTTGTGAATTAATAGATTAATTTTTTTGAATAATTTATTCACAATATATATTATTGATGGTCATTTTCGAAAAAAAACAAAGGTACATTAACAAAGTCAATTTATTTCATTTAAAAATAAAATTTAAAAAGTACATTGATTTTTAATAAAATATTCAATGGATATTACATATTTTGGGTAATCTATTCCATACGTTATTTTTGAAATATTTGGCATCTATTCTAGTATTATAACTTCAATATTGTTATCTATGAAACAATATTGGACATATATAACAATCCATAGGTTATCTCCAGCTGTAGTATTTTTTATGGGAAAATATCCAAGATAGGGTAGAATCGATAAAATATTTTAGTTTGTTTTAAACTATTCATAGTATATTGTGAACGTATTATCCATACAGTATATACACTAATGTCGATAAATTAAGGATAATTCAGAATCACACAGAAATTGAACTCTAAAATAAAAATTTCACCTGTAGAATTATCACACACATCTTGAAGAAGAATATGCAAATTACAGGAAACCACCAGATGGCGCGGATAGTACGTCACAATAACGAGAGTGAAATAGAAGGGTATATAAGAAATGGTAGCAAATAAGTAAAATTGTTCACAAGCGCTTTAAAAGCCTTTCAGTGCAATAACCGCATAGTTATGGCACAAAGGAAGCATTTGGATGATTTTTTACGAGGTAGAATTATTGGAGGACTGGAATCAGGACGTACCCTGCTGGAAGTATCCGAGGAACTTGGAATCACCCTGAGTGTCATCTCCAGGCTTTGGAAACGATTTCAAGATGATGCCAATGTGAATAGATGTTACAGCACAGGTCGCTCCCAAATTACAACGCCGAATAAGGACCAGTATTACTGCCGAAAGAAACAGACAGAGCACAGCATCAGACCTGTCTCGTCAGCTCTCTTCAGCTACCGGTACGACAGTTTCAAGACAGACTGTACAGACGCTTAGGGCACATTGGTCTACATGCTCGTAGGCATGTCAGATGTGTTCCACTTACCGCAACTCACTGTCGTCTGTGATTAACCTGGAGCAGAGAGCATGTATTATGGACACCTCAACACTGGTCTTGTGTGATGTTTTTCGACGAGTCCAGGTTTAGTTTGCAGTCTGATTCCCACCGGACTTTAATATGGAGAGCGCCAGGTACCCGTTACCACCAAGAGAACACCATTGAATGACACCGTTACGGTGGTGCAGGATGGCTCGTTTGGGGAGGAATTATTCTTGGTACCAGAACTGACCTGTCATGTTCAGAGTGTAACGATGACAGGCCTCATCTATCGGGATGTCATTCTGGAACAACATGTACGTTTCCTTCGGGGCATCATGGGTGCTTGAATTTCTGTTTTTGGATGACAACACCCGTCCTCACCGTGCAAACATTGTAGACGAATGCCTACAATCGGAAGATATCACCCGTATGGATTGACCGGCATACTCACCGGACTAGAATCCAATAGCACATGTGTGGGATATGCTTGGCCGAGACGAATTACCACCCGTCAACCCCTTCCCACCTGTCTACCGGAACTTCGGAGGGCATTGCTTGATGAGTGGTGTAATATTCCCCAAGATCAGATTGATAATTTGATACTCAGCATGCCTAGGCATTGTAATGCCTGTATTGCATCGTCTGGGAGACATACTCCTTATTAACCATCATACTAACTATGTTATACTGTTTTTTGTAAAAGGTTCTTTTTTGAAATTTGCTCCAGAGAGTAAAAATCGCAATTTTTATTAATTATGTCAAACATATAGCATCTTTTTTGCTCTTTACCTTTTGTTTAATAAAAAGGCTTTTCAAATAAGTCAAATTTGGTTTGCTTCTGTCTCTTTGCCTAAATTTATGGACATGAGTGTAAAACATATAGATTACTTTTTTTATGATTATGAAAATATAATTCAAAAGTTCGATAGTTTTACAATAATAGTTTATAATTGAGTATACTGAAAGGTTGATTTTTAGCGATAAAAAATACTTTTCATTGATTGACAGAATGCTTTATTTAATGAAATATTGAGATCTGAGAGAGACGAAGATATAATTTATTATCTATTTTTTCAACAATATTTCGTAATTCTATTCAGTTTATTTACTTTGTTGGTGAAAATGCAAAATTCAAATTTTATTTTATATGTACTAGATAAAACTGAAGAAGAGTAAATGAAATTAATTAAATCTGTTTCAAATCAATATATGCACCAGTTATAAGTGAGACTGCGATATATGCAGGGGCGATAATGCTTGTCCCCAAGATTAAGAGGACAACCATTAAGAAAATGTATGGGTCATCACAAAAACTTAACTTTGCATAAGCAACCAATGGTCGGAGATGCCATGGGAAAGTACAAGGCAGGTACAAAAAAATGAAGCGACACAAGACTGAAAATGACTGAAATATTTAATGGTCAAATATAATACACAGTAAGATACAAAAATTCGGGAACTGCGGTCACGTTGCCATTGACGATAGTGAATACCTAAATTTAAACCACTTAAAATTGACTCTTCCAACCCTCCTCAACCTGTCCAGTTTGGTTTAATTCATGTCATGTGATCGAGCCGCACGCGCAGCTAATATCATCTGAAGCTAGTCAGCTTTGTTCTGCAATGCAAGAAAATGGTTTTTCTTGAACAGCGTTTAGCATTAAATTTTGTCAACGCTTAGATAAAATACCAATGGAGACTTTGGAAATGCTTAGTAATGTGTATGGTGAATCTACCATATCAAGATCCCAGGTTTACGAATGGCATTGGAGTTTTAAAGAAGCCCGATAATCCATCGAGGATTAACACGGTAGATGACCGGCTTCAAGGACGCGTAAAATGTTGCTTTGGTATCTTAATGTGTTCTAAAAGATCGTCGTCAAACATTTCCATAAATCGCTGAAGATACGCTCTTCTCGAAGACGTCGTTCGAGGAAATCCATTGATCGTAAATGGTCTCGGCTATGTCAGTGTATCGACTGGTTTCTTCTGCATGGTACCGCACCAGCACATCGATCACAATTGGTAAACGAGTTAAGTAACAAAACTCGCACTAAAGTGTGATTCCATATTTTCCAGATATAACCACGTGGGACTTTTACCTGTTCCCATCAATGAAAAAACATTTACAGGAAGCTGTTTTGTATTATCTGATGAGGTGTAAGGAACATCGCAGGAGGCCTTACAGGAAGTTTCAAAAAATGGCTTCCACCTGAGCTTCTAGAAGTTATACGAACTTTAGCAGAAGTGTGACGTCACAAAAGGGGATTACGTAGAAATTGGATGTGCTTCGGTGTTGTGAATTATTAAGGGTAAGGGTTTTTACACATTGTCTTCGAACTTTTGGATTTTACTACGTGAATATGCTGCGGTGGTACTTTTCGATAATAGTATGGAAGTAGGTCTTCACGTTGCGAAAGAATATGAACATCCTTCGAGACATTTCTGTAGCAGCAGTGACGACTCGTACGCTGATATTGGATTCCTTCGAACGGTATACAACACATGTTGTTCTATGACAGGAGTTCGAGTCACTCGCGCCCCGCCTTCAATTATGGCTATTACCTCGCTATGATACATACACATATTGTGATGCAAATTAGCAACCGATGGTTCATTGCATTTCTTTTTGAGTACCATTCGCGATACAATTTTTCTGTTTCACGTGAATTTTTCCTGTCAATTCATAAATCAGATGCATATCTGCCAGCTATATAGGTGTACAATACAGATTCCCTTCTTCTTTGCGAGAAATGGAAGCTTAAATGACTGGAGTAATGCAAGTCTGTTTCCTCCATTGATCTTGTGATCAACGCCACCTAACGCCTAACGAAGACGTTTCCGACCATGTGTTACTGTGCAAAACTGAATCTTTGTGATGTTCCCTCTACCTCCTCCTTAATCAATGTCTCAATGATCCTGAGGCACCCTATAGTTGCTTAATAATTATTTTATTCACAATGATAGGAAAATATATTTTCAGTGTCTCAAATATCTGACCAAATGCCATTTAATAATGACTAGTAATACGATAACCTACATTCTTGTACACAGACAACTCTCATCAATTATGTACCAATTAATAGCAATTTCTTATGTAGTTATTAATATGGAAAAGGAGTAAAATAAATACTAAAATCTTTTAAGCAAACAAAATGCTTTCAATGAATTAAAGGAAAACCAGAATTTATTAATATTTATTTGACTTTATATGGAAAGAAATTAAAGTTTATGTTAAAATGTTTGTTAAATAGAAACAATGCCAATTAATATTTTTTCTAATCGTCTATATATATATTTAATTACATTAGTTTTGAAAAGTTCAATACACTTATTCGTTTTGTTATACAGGAGAACTTCATTATTTTTGAAAACAAACTTTATAAACAAATCAAAGGATTGCCTCAGGGTGTCCCAGCCAGTAATAGTCTCGCTAACCTGTATTTACACCATTATGAATCAATTCGAATAAAGGAACCCTCTTGCTCTTATTAAGATACATAGATGACTTAATTGTTATAGGTCATGATAGGGAATTTAAACCTAACATTAATTTTTATCCAGAATACCTAAAATTAATACAGACGAATTTTAACTCAAAAACAAAGTTGAATTTTTAAATTTGGATTTAACTATTATTGACAACAAATTATATAGCAATATTTATGATAAAAGGGAAGCATTTAAATTCAATGTCATAAAGATACCAAACTTCAATAGTTGTCTACATATATCAGTATTTAGAAATATAATTTTAAATTTTCTGATGAGAAATAATAATTTAACTACGCACACAATATTGATAAATTCAAAATATCCAGAAATTTATATTATGTTGCATACAAAATGATTATCCCATCAACTTCCTGAGAAAATATATAGATCAGAAATATTTCTTAAAGATATTTTTAAACTCGTAAATGCACAAATCCACCACACAACATTAGGTCCACAAAGTCAGCTTGTTAGTGGTCCAGCTGTGAAGAATTTGTGCATTCCACACACAGAGGATACATTTTAATATACATTTTAATACACACATACTTAGAACAATATTTACACGACTGCAGTTTAAAATTATTTATTACCTATTAAACATTTATATATATATATATATATTAAATATTTATGTCCAATCACACATTTATGACCAATCAATCAAGCAAGTTTTTTACATGTTGTCTGGTTTGCATCTAATGCCAAGTGGTCAAACTCTAGTGTTGGATCAAGAATCGTTTGAATGACATGGCATTGGTTAGATGTTATGAGCAAAATATGAAGTCGTAATTGATATATTAAATATAAAAAGTCGTGCTATAAAAGAAATGGATCGTATTCTTCATGGGATACTCTTTGGTGAGTTTTTAATGATTTACTCTATTCATTTGTGAATATACTGTGTTTTTAATGTGAACATTCGGTTTTTAGAAATTTTTAGTTTGAACTTTCAAATTTTTAGTTTGAACTTTCGGATTTTTTAGCTTGAACTTTCAGATTATTTGGCTTGAACTTTCAGATTTTTTGGCTTGAACTTTCAGATTTTTTAGCTTGAACTTTCAGATTTTTTAGCTTGAACTTTCAGATTTTTTAGCTTGAACTTTCGGATTTTTTAGCTTGAACTTTCGGATTTTTTAGTTTGAACTTTTTGATTTTAGATATTTTTTAATTTGAACTTTCGGATCTCAAATATTTATTTTTTCTACCTATACAACTATTTTAAAGATGGGTGCATCATTTTGGGCGTTTGATGGTTCACTTATATTATGCACTAAATTGTTTTTAAATTTTAATATTGTAATATCTTTCAGAATGCGATGGCGAATAGTTTTATTTTTCAAGTATAATGATTTAATTTTAACTTTTTAATTTAAAGTATAATGGTTTAATTTTAACTTTTTAATTTAAAGTATAATTTTAATTTTAACTTTTTAATTTAATTTTTTTTTTTTGAAATTTCGATATTTTCCTAATTAACTTACCAAGTTGCAATAGGGGAAGGTTGGCGCCATCAAACTAGTTTAACCCCACTTATCGGTCCTAAGTCCGAGATTGCACTTGGATATTTTATAAATTTTTATTTTTATTTTATAATTTTTTTAATTTTGTTTGAAAACAATGGAATATTATGTTTTATATTCTCTATTGATATTCTGAAGTGTTTTGGTATTATAGAATTCATATATTTCAATTTTTCAATTGATAATTGTGGTTGTTTTTATATATTTAAATATATATATATATATATATATATATATATATATATATATATATATATATATCTGAGAAAGTATACAATATATTTAAATATTTAGGTACTTAATGCATCGTCGCTTAATTATTTATTGAAGCATTATTTACGAATTTGTCCTAATAATCCATGTATTTTCTTAGTAATATTGCTAACCGTAAATAATGTTTTAAATAAATTTTGATAAAAAACCTCCAATTCTCCTTGTTGAAGAAAGCGTTGTAAGTAAAAGGAAAAAAATGAAATACTCAAAATAATACACCTAAAGCTTTGAATTAAAAGCAAAAAAATTAATGATTTTTTTTTTCAAGTATAAGTTAAAGCTTACGCGTTGTCGTTTCTCAGGAAAACAATTTCTAAGCTTATTCAATGTGTGTGGTGAACAAATAACATTTATTCAAAAGTTTTGAAAATGCCTTTAATGCACTTCAAAGATAGAGTCATAATGACCATGAAAAATGCGCCTCGTCTTAAGACTCTTTCAAAACATAATCTCATTAAGTAGAAAGAATCTTTTCAGTAATTACACACTCATGACTTTGTCCATTCCTTATGGGAACTCTAGGCATAAGTCGTTAATTCCATAGTCATTAAGTTACCAGTTTTTTTTTACTTTCTATGTTTTAAATAGACACAATGTTTAAACTTTACTTTAGAAAAGGCATGCAGTTGGACGTAGCGAATACCTGTGAATATCGCAATTACTCGTATAAGTTTTAAAAAATGTTTATATTTTATTTCTATATTTCAATACTTGATTGTGAATCTTATCGCAAAGGATGAAATATATGGTTCGAGTTCTAGGATCCATTTTTGAATTTCCCTTGTTATTCGTACTACGTTTCCTTGACGCAAGAAAATTCAAAGAAACCTAAAGAATATAGATTTTATTTTTTAAGTCTCCATGTCTATAAATTAAATATATAAAATGTTTATCTTTACAATTTTTGGCTTAACTTTTCTAAAGTTTAAAAAAAGAAATTCCAACTTTCTTTAACGTATTTCTTTTTTTCTTTATTAAATTCATATATATAGGTAATATTAAGAACATATTTTTTCTTTTATAGTTTGCTGGTGCTAAGTATTTTCTTTCTCTGCTACACGTACACATATTGCATGATTTATAATCCATTAATTGTCACAATCTTTGGCTGAATGAATGATGCTAGAAATTTATACAAAATTTATTATAAAAAAAATTCGTTATTAAGAATTTTGATGAGGTGATGGGGATGACGGATGTGTATGTGTGTGGATGGGTGTGCAATTATGTCCTCTCCTACCTTATCGTGAACGACACAGAGGAAATTTAAAACTGGAATCAATCCTAATGTTTGGTTCTACGTTCTTTTCTAAAAATAAAACTTATTAAATTTAAAGATTATTTAGCAGAAATTCAAATATATGGTACAATATACACATAACCCATTAAATCACCTTACCATAATTGTGTGGTTTGCAGAATGTATTCTGCGGTTTGTATGAAACAATTGACAGATTCAAATAGCAAATAAGTAACAAAAATAAAATTTGTTAATTATACGTCACAATGAAGCCCAAATGAAATCTTAATAACATGTTTTTGTATTCTAGTTAAAGTATTTTTAAAGCATCCGAATTCGTTCGGAACCATGATTTTCAAAAGCGCATAAATGGTATTTTCCATGATATTTAGTGCCACTTATATTAGAATATATACATAGAATTGTTTTAAGGACATTTTGACAAAAAAAAATTATTTAAATACAATACTTTGGTTCAGAGGCTGTTCAGAGGCTCAATTAGAATTTTTGAAATACATAAATTAGAAGTGCGTTTATTCATTTCTTTCGACAACACAGGGGAGAAATTTTAAGAAAAGAAACGCCAATAAATATTTCAATTGGTGGTACTAATGAAAATAATGTGAATTTATCAAACATTCTAGTTGATCCCTTGTACAGAGGTCTGAGCTACACTGGTGTGCAAAAATTAAGGACGAAGTCGAAAAATGAGCATATCAGCTGAATGAAGAGGCAGAGCGGACAGAAAGACCAATCAGGGGATTAAGTAAGGTGATGTACGGTAGCAAATGCGCAGATATGCAGGTAGACGTAATGGGAGAGTGTCTGAGTAGTATAAAGCATGTTGTCGGTGTAAGATCAGTATTTCTGGCAAAGAGATTGCACGCCGTATAGCAGTTAAAATCGCACCGAGTTGCTGCCTCAGCGAGAAATGGCGAATAATCAATCTGTTGGACGAAATCTGGATGCTTTTACCCGAGGTCGAATCATTGGGAAGTTGGAGGAAGGCCGCAGTGTGACAAGTGTGGCTGCAGAGTTTGGAATTGCTCACATCATCGTTTCACGACTTTGGAGACAATTTCAAACTACAGGAACAGCTATCCGGGGGTTCAGTAGTGGTCGTCTACGAGGAACCACACCCGCAGATGACCGGTATATTGTCTTAAAGGCCAGAAGAAACAGGCGGCAGACAGCAGGAGAAATCGCTAGACACATGACACAGGCGACTGGACGACCGATATCGCGTTTTACCGTGGCCGGAAGACTGCACGGTGGTGGTCTGTTTGCACGACGCCTTGCACGGTGTGTACCTTTAACACCTACCCATTGGAGAAGGCGTTCTCTGTGGTGCCGGGAACACCGGAATTGGAGAGACAATGAATGGGGACGAGTACTCTTTACAGATGAGAGCAGATTCAGTTAGAGTAGCGTCTCTCATCGCATACTCATCTGGAGAGAGCGGGGAAGCCGCAATCATCCCTCGAACATCATTGAAAGGGACAGGTATGGAGGTCGCGGTGTACTCGTTTGGGGAGGCATCATGCTTGGTAGTCGTACAGACCTTCATATCTTCGACGCAGGTTCAGTCAACGGTACCCGTTATTGTAACGAGATTCTTCTTCCATATGTGCGTCTTTTTAGAGGCGCTATGGGTCTGCAGTTCCTTTTCATGGACGACAATGCACCATGTCAACGCACAGTAGCTGCCGAACAGCTCTTAGAGAGTGAGGATATTGAAAGTATGGATTGGCCGGCACGATCTCCGGATCTCAATCCCATCGATCATGTATGGGATTTTCTAGGCAGACCCTTGGCAGCTCGTACCTTACCACCAGTATTGATTCGGGAGCTTCAATTGGCGCTGTAAGACGAATGGGCAGCAATGCCTCAACAACTCATTGACACCCTCATTCTCAGCATGAGCAGATGCTTTGAAACCTGCCTAGCAGTCAGGGGAGATCATATCCCCTACTAAAGACCGGATGTTTCTTGCTGGACACCCATCACAGGGATGTTTTGGCTTTCAGTCGCACTGCGCTCCATGCTACTTTTTCAATCAAGCTTCTTTTTATCACTCTGATTTCTCTTTTAGTAAGTGTTGCTTACATTACACATGCCCTTACGTATTGGGGATCTTACGGTATTAAATGTGTTGATTTGGAAAGCTTTTGTACAAAGTTATATTGAAAAAACCGTCTTGTCCTTAATTTTTGCACACCAGTGTATATACAGGCAAAATATTTTTATAATAGAACCATTTTCCATAAAAGGAGAACATTTGGAGAAAAGATCATTCTAAGTTAATTTTTTGCCAAAATATTATATTTAAATAATTTTCTTTTTGTCAAAATGTCCTTAAAACAATTTAATTGTATGCATATATTCTAATCTCAGTGATACTAAAGATTTTGAAAATTATCCATTTATGCGCTTTTTTAAAATTACGGTTCCGAACGTAATCGGATACCTTATGCTATTGTCACCTATTTTCAGAATAGTCTTAGTTAAAAACTTTTCAGCTGTGATCAAAAGCAAAATTCGTGTCTCAATTCTTTTTAATCTCCTGCAGATGTTTTATTATGTAGCAGTTTTCGAAATAAGTATACAGCCCAATTAATATTTTCTAATTTTCGGGTCACTTGGTTTCCCTCATCGAATAGATGTGTCGATAATTTACATAATTTATTCGCACAATCGTAATTATTTAAAATTTCCAACCAATTCTATAGTTGTTTAAGCAATTACTAATTTTGTTCCCTTGCTGTATAGGTGAACACTCTACTTCATCAAGCTTCAAACTTTCTAAAAATAGAATACGCGCTGACTTTTTTTTTCTATTTTTGAATCGTAGTGTGCATTTGAAATCCTGAACAACAAAACAAAAAGAAAATAATTTTTGTCACTTTCTTGTTTTAACATCCTTTTTTCTTAAAAGAAAGAAAGTAATTTTAGAAACTTAGCAGTTACAATATTTCAATCAATAATTCTTAATAATATAACATTATGCAATTCTCTAAGTGTGTGGAGCCAGCTTTTGGTGATCAGAATAATTTAATATTTTTACTTAATTACTATGCAATGAGAAAAGCTTGTTTAAACGATCTCTTGTATGAGGGGTTCTTCTATCAGAGATAGAAACTCTATATATGAATCTTCAAATCAATTTATTTCAATCCAATAAAAATAGCAATACTTTTATAAACGTGTAGAGAAAGCTCTATGAATATACCTAAGAGAAAACTGGAAAAAGCTCTCAGCTTGAAAAGCTTCGGAATTGGAGTGCTATGGAATGGACGATTGTACTCGTAAAAGGCAAAACTAAAAGAAGAAATATTTTCGTTATTGATATTCTGACAAATAAGACTTTTAGAAAGTATCGGAAATTTTTTTATACTAACATAGATATTTAGAATTTGTTTTCGTCATATTTTGTCTATAATTAAGTATATACAAAACGGTTTCAATAAGTTATAAACAATACGGTTTTTGCACACGCAAGCCCTTAAAAATCCTAAAAGATTAAAGGCTGTTGCCACATATTTCTTATTGAAGAAAAATATCTTTATTTATAACACGCTTTGCCATAAATATATTCCACCCTTTGAAAATTTTAAATGTGTTAATGTTAAATGTGAAACTTAGTATATATCTATATTGCCCCAAATCAGTCAAAATGTCTCTATTGTGAAAGAATGATTAATGTGTAAAAATATTTGTTTAAAATTAATTTTTATCATATTTTTTTTTATATTATTTCATTTACATAACAAGTTCTTAGTAAATATTAACAGTAAACAAATCTTCACTCGGAAAAAAATATATTCTAAAAAATTCTAAGAAGTTTTTAATTATATACGTAAATTTTTCTAATCGAAATCAAAAAGCAGTCAAATGACTTCCTTCGGGTAATCTAGTGTTAAAATCTAACATATAAAATGTATGTCTTGAGAAATAATTATACATACATACACACAAACACACACACACACACACATATATATATATATATATATATATATATATATATATATATATATTGATTTGTCACATAAATTATATTATTTTTATAAATCTATATTGCTTTGCGAATTTTAATTTATTTTTATTAATCTTGCTGAAAAAGCTGTTTTACCTAATGTTGCATTAAATCAATAATTTAATCGAAAATGGATTTTTTTTACCTTCTCATATAAATTGTGAAAGAATGGAAACTTTCTATTACATTAAAAATTTATAATTTAATAAAATAAATAAATTCAAATGAATACAATTAGAATATATATATATATATATATATATATATATATATATATATATATATTTGAAAGGAGTTTGAGATATGTATCAAATTACTTTTAGGTGCAACTGTATTAAACTTATTTTTCTTTTCCAACAAGATTGCGTAACATAAATTTGCTTTCCATTTTATTTCCAATAAAAATACAAGCAATTTTGTAAAGAAAAATTATGTCACCACGGTTCTGAGAAGAAAAAAAAAATCAAGCATCATTTATAACATAAAAATGGACGCAGAAAGAGAAACAAATCACGAAATTTGGTAATTACGCATTAAAATTCATGAAGGCATTATAATTATCTTTTTGTTGTTAGGAGTTTTTAGCTATATACGCACGTTAAAAATTTTTTTGAATATTGTTATTTTATTACTTCTTATTAAAAAGAAACACACTGTTGAAAATGAAGGTGTCAGATAATATAATTCTGAAGAATTCGAAAAAATTCACATTAACAACCCATGTTTTCAATTCCAATTCGAGCAATCTCTGAATCAGTAAGCTTCCAGTCGAAAAGTAAAAGTGTTGTAGGGCCAAGCGTTTGCAAGTTTTAACATCAGGATGCACAGACTCCATAAAGGGCTCTGAACGTCAAGAGCCCAATACAGTCAGTGAAGGGTAGAGGAAGGCTTCGCGTTCCAGTTTCCTAATGATGTCCAGCTACCAAGGTATAACATAGCAAAATGAGTGCCGTCATAGAAAATCTCGCGAAATGTGAGGTGCAAGGAGCACTGGCGAAGCTACCTCTGAGGAAAACCTGTATCAAAATTATTTCGGGACCCTTTTTCTGTAATGAAAGCTCTGCTAGTAGATTTGCAGTTACTCATTTTGAGGCCCAGTATCATTTATACCGTGGTAGATACGCCCCTAACGAGGAGAGAGTTTCTTTTAGCCAAAAAAACCTGTACAGTGGATATCCATAGTGAATTGTTTGTCCTATAAGGGACAAACATTATAACTAAAGGTATAGTGTGTCAATGGATACACTTTTTCAAGGACGGAAGGACAAACATCAACGAAGACTCACGGATTGGGTGCTGATTTCATCAAAGAAATCCATGACAAAGTTCGTTCTCTGCAATTCCCAACCTCCCAATTTCCAGAACAATTTACAGAGGTTTATCGCAAAGTTTTGTATGAGACAGTCACAGGAATACGCTATGTCTAAAAACCGAAGCGACACATTGGTTTAAATCGTAGGTGGCCACTTTTTATTCAGAAGATGTTGGTAAATTGGTAAAACGATACGAAGAGTACTTGAATAATGTTGAAGACTGCGTTAAAAAATAGAGGAGAGTGGTTCCTTTGATATAAAAATAAATTTTTCCCTTCTGTCTTGGCTTGTTTTTAACAGTGAGATTCGGAGGTTACATTCGAAGACAAACATATATATATATATATATATATATATATATATATATATATATATATATATATATATATACCGCTGGAGAATTGCTAAGGACGGATCCCAAATTGCTATGTAGCATAACATTAAGCGAGACATGAGACCAAGTAGGATAAAATATAGTTGACACACTGTTCAGACATTAGAATAAAGAATATTTATTGTTCTGGAAAGTACAAAAGCTGTGAAACACCTGAAAGAAAAAAAATGTTCATTTGATCTGCGTACGGAGAAATGGAACAATGCATCTAAAAGTCAGCAGGCACCTTAAAGAAAGGTATCAGTACGGGATATGTCCACCGTGGAGTGTGATGCAACATTCCACACGTCGTACCATACTTTGCACAACATTATCCAGCAGCTGTTGAGGCAATTTATCCCATTCCTCTGTGAGTGCACGGATGAAGGTGTTCTTGTTTGTCGGAGGATAGTTTGGACCAGCAAATTGCCTCCCTAAAGCATCCCACACATTTTCAATGGGGTTTAGATATGGAGAACGCGCTAGCCATACGAGACGTTGAATACCCTCTCTGTCTAGACAATCCTGAACAGCGATTGTTCGATGACATGTTGCGTTGTCGTCCATAAAAACAAATTTATCACCAACAGCACCACGGAAAAGACGAACATGAGGAAGTAGAACTTCATCAATGTATCGTTGGCCCGTCATAGTTCCATTCGCAACCACATGTAGGCGCGTGCGGCCATTGATCATGATGCCTGCCCAAACCATGATACTGCATGTAGGATATCGGTCTTTTTCCTGGATATTTTCTGGACGATAAGCAGTACCACTCTCGCGCTAGATCAGTTGGCGTCTACAATCCGAAGACAGACTGAACCTACTTTCATCTGAGAATAGTACGCATGCCCAGTCCTGTTCAGTCCAATTGTGATGCTCACGACACCATTGGAAACGGGCAGTACGGTGCTGTCTGGTCAATGGGACACACACAACAGGTCTGCGTGCATATAGTTCTCCTCCCCTCAAACGTCTGGCAACATTTTTTCGGGAGATCTGCTTTCCTGAGGCAGCAAGAAACTGATTTGCCACCTTTTGAGCTGTGGTGTACCTGTTCCTTTTTGCTGATAGGACGATATATCTGTCTTCTGCAGGCGTCGTACTTCTAACACGACCTCCCCCGGGCCGTCTACTACACATTCCAGTAGTTTTAAATGACTTCCACAGCCGTGAAACAACGCTATGAGCGATGTCGAACTCCCTGGCAACATCTATTATTTTTGCCCTTCTTCGATCTTTCCAATAATTCGGCCACGCATGAAATCATCTATATGATACCGGGAAGACATGCCAAAAATTTTAAGTTCGTCTATTAAATCATTCCTGTAAAACTTTGACTTGAAACAACAACTGTCCACACGCGTCAAACCTTTAAAGATCTTATGAACGCTATCACGTGAACAGACGTGGAAAAAAAAATTGCATACTCCTACTTCTTCTTACTAATATCCCGCACTTATTCTAATTTTCCACATTTTGCTTCCTTTCATTTTGTGGTTGCTATGGATGATAGTGTTATCCGTCCTTAGCAATTGTCCAGCAGTGTATATATATATTGATGGGAGGTCACCGGTCCCCAAAGAAAATTACAGTTTTTATATTTGCCCTGTTTACAGAAAACGGATTTTTGTGGAATGTGTTTTCTTGCCCCACCTCTGAGGGCGAATTTTTTAGCAAAGGGTGCTTACGTTCTCACGCCTGCAAGGTTCATTACACCCATAAATAATTGGCGAGGGTCAGAGAATTTTCCCGCTCGAAAACAAGACAACAAAAAGGCAACGACCTTTGCGTATCTCTGCGCTGGTTCCGGACCAATGAGAGAAAATTAAGCGGACAAAATAAAGAGTCCGCTCTAGCATTTGGCAGTGAAAAGGACGCCAAATAAAACTGGATGCACCCCGATTTCAACACACTCACACTTGGACACAGAGAGACAAACTAATCAGATCCAGGCCTTGAACTAGACTCCGCGGGACTTCGAGCGGCGACCATGTCTCACTCACTCCTACTAGACACCCTCTCAAACGCTAAGTAGAATCTCAATTTAGTTATGCAGCATATTGTACATTTACTCAAATTTAATTATGTTAATTAAAATAAATTAATTGTTATTTTAAGATCCGGCCTTTTTAATTTAGAGTACTGTTTTTTTTTTGTCTTTAGAGATGTAGTGTTTAATTTTTAACTTGAGCAATGATGCGATGTATCTTACGAACCTGGGAAAATACGAAATTAGTATTTGGAAATGATTAATTAAATAAGTTTAAATCAGCGTCGCATCGTATTGGTACCGTTACCAGCCGTCGGAATTTTTTTTCTTTTACATCATCTGATGTTGTAAATTTTTCTTGATGGGTCACCGAAACAAACTTTTTATTGTGTGCTATTGTGTTTTAATTGTATCTATTACTTGAATTTGATATTTGTGAAATTTTTTTTCTTGTAGTTTTTTTTAGAAGGAGAATAGTGCAACAATGGTGCAGCATGATGTCACAGGTACTGGTGTTTTTTTATTTTTTTTTCCTTTAACATTGATGTGAATATTTTTTTCTCCATGTATGTATTTACGTGACCGCCGATTAGTTAAAAGTTTTATTTAAATTTCGCAGTTTATTAATTTCTTTTACCCTGCACGGGTGCTTGAATTCAGTTGTTTTAGCTAGAATTTAATTGTTTCCTTTGCGATTTAATCTCGTTAGAAATTATGTCTTAATTTTTTTAAAAAACATGCCACTTACACGACAATCAGGCCCCCCTTTGACACAGACGGTTTCTGAGAAATTTAATCTAATTGATTTGACCCCAATGTATGACGGAGGCGAATCTTTGGGAATACGTAGGTTCTTAGAAAAAATAAATGATGTTGCGAATTTAGGCAAGTGGTCAAACGACGAGAAAGTTACTATTCTGAAATTAAAATTAGCGGGAATAGCTGAAGATTTTTTTATCCGACCCAACCCACAATCATTTAACAGAGTACAACGATATCGCTAGAATTCTTATTAAAAGATTCGAGAAAGCTGTCCCTTTATCTACACGTCTCCAGTTATTTTCATCATGCATTCCGGGTTCTTCTGAGAGCGTGCAAGAATTCGCAGCACGCGTCAACAAACTGGGAACACAATATTCCAGTCAGGTAATTCGGCTCAAAACACCGCGGTGAGGAACGCGAACGATCAACTATTACAATCGCGTTTCATAAGCGGTTTGAGAAACGATATTTGTCGATTCGTTCTCGCACGTGATCCCTTAAATTTAGACGAATCATTCAGCGCGGCGTTGATCGAAGAGCAGAATATGAAATAAAATCAGATCGCGAATGACGAGAGATCTGGTTTGTCGCCCTCACAAACGGAAAATTCAGTCATTTCGGCATTGACAAATAAATTGGAGAAATCAACTTAAGAGTCGGGCGTTTGCATGAAGCCAGTTCAGTTATGGCTCGTAAAAGAGGTGGGGATTTTTTTAACAGAAGGGAGACTGTTTTCAAATGTTTTTATTGTGGCATTCAAGGACATAGGCAAGCGGAGTGTAGAAAAAAGAAGCGGGATGAACGTACAGCCAATTACCAGCCGCCCCCGGAGAAGCGCGCTAGCGATTTTTCTGTTTTCCGTCACCCCGGCACTCATTCTTTCGATCGGAGACATGTCAATTTCCAAGAATCGGCTTTTCGCGATAATCACGCAGTCCCCAGGCATTTGGCGAGAGGGTCACACACGACTTCTAGGAATAGGGGTTTTCAACGCAATACTAGAAACGAAAATTTAAACTTCCGCAGAGAAAGCCGAATTTAGATGTTTTACAATTGGTAGAAGAACGGTTTTCTCCTATTAAGGCAGTCGGAAAGGTAAAATTTGATTTTTTTGACAATTTGAGATTTTTACATTTCCACATAGTACAGAATTTAACCTTTCTAAAAATACCTTACTTTAACCTCTAGAGTAAGTAGAAGCCCTAAAAACCTATTTTTAAATAATCGTTGAAACTGGGCCACGCTCATATGACAAGCGTAAAAGTAAACAAAGTTTTTTGTTTTGGCTTAAAAGTTGAGCGTCTGGTATAAATCAAATTATTTATCTTTTATTGTATAAATTGAGCCTTTTATTATTTTATTTCCTAACCCATTTGAAACTTCATTCTATTTTTAACGGTCAAATCAGTGTTTGTTTACACTTTCAAAACTGCGTTGTAATTTTTGAACTCGCAAGTATTCTTTAACATTATTAAGCTTAAACTTTCAAAAAAATTGCTATAATATATCGACTTTACCATGCCTAGAGCATCAACTAAAGTATTTAAGAAACGAAGAGGAGTTTTAATAAAGGAAGATGTAATAAAAATAATGATGGTTGTGGTGAAAGCAATTCTACTGTTCCAAAGAACTCTGCTGATGAAAAGAATTGTGCTGATGGTGCAAAGCTTTGTACTAATGAAACTGAACCATCTGCCAGTGAGAGAAAATTGTAAACATGGATATTTCATATTCGGATGAGGCTTTTTCTGGTTTCAGAAATGTTATTGTGGACATTAACCTTTAGCTTGTGTGTTTTTTGAAGATGTAAAATGTATAAAGTGTGAAAAAACAGGACTCAGGTTGCACCTCAGTGAAAGTAACTGTGGTAAAGCTGTGAAGTTTCACTTAAAATGTCCTTCTTGTAAATATAACTATACTTTTTTAACTCCAAGAAATGCGATAATTCTGAGAATTACGAACTGAATACCCGGCTAGTGTATGCTATGCGATGCATTGGTAAAGGTGCTGAGTCTGCTAGGATGTTTTGCGGTATCATGAATCTTCCCCGCCACCCACAAAATTCTCAAAGTACAACCACATTTTACTGCAGGCAACAAGAGAAACCTGTGAACACAGTATGGCAGAAGCTGTTAGTGAAGCCGTTGATGAAAATGATGGAAAAGGGACCTTGCTGTTGCTGTTGATGGTAGCTGGCAGAAGCGTGGTTTTTCTTCGAAGAATGGCTTGGTGACAGTCACAAGTGTTGATACCGGCAAAGTTATAGATGTCGACGTTTTTTCAAAACATTGTATTTGTCCGAACAAAACCAAGCATCTTCAAAATTGTAAGAGAAATTTTGAAGGCTACAGCGGTAAGATGGAAGTAGCTGGGGCTCTATCCATTTTCAGCGTTCCCAGCCTCTCTACAATGTTCGGTACACAAAATATTTAGAAGATGGGGACTCCAAGGCGTTTACTTCTATTGTCGAGAACAAAGTATATGGTGACCATTGCTCTGTCGAGAAAATAGAATGCATAGGTCATGTTATGAAAAGAATGGGGACACGTCTTCGACGCTTCAAAACTAAGATGAGAGGTCAAAAACTTTCTGACGGAAAGCTTTTATGCGGAAGAAATAGATTGACAAAGGCAAAAATCGACCGTCTGCAAGCATATTATGGTCTAGCTATCCGCAGAAATTTGTCTAGCGTGAAGGACCATATGGGCAATATTTTTACACAAGCTATCAACCGATGAAAAACCTCAGCATGGATTTTGTCCCTCTGATACAGATACGTGGTGCAAATTTAAAAAGCAGAATGGCTTGGGGAGACTTATCATCACAAAATAGTTTACCTGTGGATGTTGTGGAGGCCATGTGACCTGTTTTTAGGGATTTAGCTAATCCAGAATTGCTAAAAAAGTGTTTACATGGAGGTACGCAAAATCCTAACGATAGTGTAAATAATGTAATATGGTCTCGTGTACCGAAGAAAACATTTGTACAATTAGAAGTTTTGTCACTGGGTACATATGATGCAGTTTCCTCATTTAATATGGGAATGTATCAAAACTAGAAATTTTGAGAAAAATGTGTATTGAGCCTGGTAATTACACGGTACAGGCGATGGAGTGCCTCGACAAACAGAGGCTGTTACGAGCAAAATACTATTGTTTACAAAAACAAAGGAAGTTAGGAAGGAAAAAAGACTTAAAAGGAAGAAAGAAGATGATGAGCTACTAAAAATGCTGATGATTTAGAACATGGAGCTGGAATGTTTTAATTAAAAAGTAATTATACGTTAAAATCAATTTTTCTCAAAATGTCAATTTTTGATGTTCGATGTTCCTTTTCTTAGAAACTACTGTTCACAGGTATGTAAATTTTTATGATATATTTATAATGATGGCTAATATATACTGAAATGAGCTTTTTTGTAAAACACCCCAAAATTTATTTTTTACAAATTTTTTATGTGAAAACGGGTTAACGTAAACTATGTTTGATAAAATATTTTATAAATTATGAAAAAATTCAAAATTAGCTAAAAGCTCATTTGAGTATAATGAGAAATGTGTATTTTAATTATATGAAAAATTTCAAGCATGTACATATAACAGATTTTGAGAAAATGTACCTCGAAAACAGCCAATTTAACATTGTCGGTATAGAGGTTTCCGACTGCCCTTAAATTTCAAGATAATATATTTGATCTACCAATAATAAGTGCTAATGTGAAAAATCACAAATTCAGAATTTTAATTGACACAGGTGCGTCCATTTCTTTAATGTCAAATTCTTTTTTCACTAAAATAAAAAATGAAAACTTTAGGGAATTTAATGTTTCAATTCAAATTAAAGCAGTGAGTGGAGACACGGTAGAAATTATCGGTTGTTATGAAATACAATTGTCATTAGGGGAATTTCAATTTCAACATATTTTTTTTATAACTAAGCAAGAAATTAACGAGAATTATTGTGCTATTTTGGGATTCGATTTTCTGAAATTATGGAATGCAGTCTTAGATATGGGTAAAAACCGTTTATTAATTAATAAATTTTCAATTCCGCTTATCCATTATTCGCTCCCTCAGCGTGTCGTTCAGAGTAACTTTATCCATGGATTTTTAAAACACAAAACGTGTGGGGGTCCCCATTCGGTCACAAATGTTCGTATCCATGTTGCAACATTACCTAAAAAACATTCATTTAACTACTTCGCAAATTAATATTGATCCACAAACAAAAGACTCCATTCTAGAAATTAGAAATGATTCTGAGAACATAATCAACCTTAACAAAAACATGAAAATAATTACTGTCAATAATTATGAAGACTTTTCTTCCGATTTTCCCGTTTCTCAAGATATTTTACCCCCACTCACAGAGAAGGGTTTTAACCTTTCAGGTTTGGACAGCAAAATAAAAAACAGATTATTTCAACTTATAGTTTCGCACAAAAGTGCTTTCGCTCGCTCTACGGTAGAATTATCTGCAGCCGCTACGGAGCATCATAGAATCAGTCTACAGCATGACTATCCCATTAAATGTCCGATTTACAAGATTCCATTTAATTTAAGAAACGAATTTAGACGTCAGATTGCAGATTTAGAGAAGGCAGGGATTATTTCGAAATCTAATTCTCAGTACAATACTCTGGCCTTTTTTGTCAAACAAAAAGAAAAATGGCGCCTTGTTTTAGATTTTCGGAAACTTAACGAACTAACTTTGACTCAAGACTTCGTTATTCCAACATTGGACGACATTTTGCATTAAATTTTGGGTTCAAACTATTTTTTGGCTTTAGGCATGAAGTCAGCATTTAATCAAATTCCACTACACTTTGCAGACAGGCATAAGACAGCATTCTCTACTCCTGACGGTGACAAATATGAATTTAATAGACTATGTTTCGGTTTAAAAATTCGCCTAAAGCTTTTCAATCAATTGCACCGGAGGTCCTTGGAGATTTATTATACAACGGAGCCTTGGTTTATATGAACGACATTATTTTATTTACTAAAACTATAGATGAACATTTTGAACTACTGGGTAAGGTTTTGAACGCTTTGAAAGAATTCACTTAAAATTTAATCCAAGTAAATGTCAATTTTTAACAAAAGTTGTAAATTTTTGGGGTTCGTAGTAACGCTGGAAGGTATTCTTATAGATAAAGATAAGTCCGTTTCAATTAACGAGTTTCAGTTCCAACGGATCAAAAGCAAATTAAATCTTTCTTAGGTGTTGTAATTTTTATAGGAGATATATAAAAAATTTCGCAAAACGAGCACTTCCATTAACGAATCTATTGAGAAAAGACACTCCATTTGAGTGGATATCTGAAACGCAGGAGGCATTCGATGATATTAAGAAAGCCATATTGAGCCCACCGGTTTTGGCACTACCTGATCCGAACGCAGAGTTACAAATAACAACGGACGCTTCATCTCGCGGCATAGGGGCAGTTTTAGAACAAAAATATCCTAACTCTGAAGTCAAACCTTTATATTTTTTTTCAAAGAAATTAAATCCCTCACAATCTAAATATAACGCAACGGTTTTGGAGTTTTTCGCGATATATACAGCATTAAATTTTTTTAGACCTTTCTTGTTGGGTAGGAAATTTAAGGTTTTTACCGATCATAAGCCTCTTGCAGGATTTCTTTCTAATAAAAATCCCTCTTCCAAAATTTTGCGTTCGAAATTGGCTCTAGAAGAATTAAATTACGATATACACTACATTAGGGGCTCCTTAAATTCAGTCGCAGACCATCTTTCCCGTTGTATTAACAACATCCCAATAGCTTTAACTGACTCTAAAGATCTTATTAAGATGCAACATGAAGATTCTGTTTTAAGTACTATTATGCAAAACATTGATCAAAATGACGTTAGCCCACAAGTCAGCAACTATTTTATTAATGGGGAAGGTTTGTTATGTCGTTTGTCCAAGCGCCCCTCCAGATCACCCAGATCTAACACCACTAGAAAGCAAGTTTGCATTCCACATTGTCTTAAAGCTAAAATTCTCGAATCTGTCCATTCAGAATATGGAGGGCATCTTAAATTTTTTAAAACATATCATCGACTCAGCGAAAACTTCTTTTGGCAGAATATGTACAAAGATACTAAAAATTTTGTTCGTTCTTGCACTGTATGTTTATCTCGAAAAAACGCCTTCAAAAATTCCGCCAGCACCTCATCAGCCAGTAGAACAAAGTCAGGAACCGGGAGAAACGTATCATATTGATATTTTCCGGTCCTTTAAAAACCACGCCTAAAGGTAATATATATATATATATATATATATATATATATATATATATATATATATATATATATATATATATATATATATATATATATAGCTATGTTTTTATCTATGATAGACGCATTCACAAAATACATTCATATTGTTCCACTTCCTGATATTAAGTCGAGTACGATTTCTAAAGCTTTTTTCGATAATTACATTGTTCACAGGGTTGTCCCACATAAATTAGTTGTAGATAATGCTACATATTTCAAGAGTTCTGAATTTGTTGAATTTTGCAGAGTTATGAGCATTCATATAAGGCACATATCAAGTTATTCCGTTTACGTCAACGGGAGGGTAGAGAAACCCAATCAATCGCTAGCCAATATACCGTCATCATTTTCGCAAAACACAAATGACTGGAATGAGCAACTGCCGCACACCATGTTAGCATTAAACTCAGCGATTCATGAAGCTACATACACATCGCCCTTTTTCCTAGAGCATGGCAGGGATATTCGATTATTATCTTACACTTACGAGAAAAACTCCGACACACCACAAAATAAGTATGAATATGTCGAGAAACTTTTACCGTCTTTGGAGCAAATTTTTAATAAAGTTTTAAATAATCTAAAAGATCAGGAGGCATCGCATGTCGATTTGAGTACGAGAGCGACAAAGCAACTTCATTATGATTACAAAATCGGGTCCCTGTGTTTTATTAAGACGCCTAATATTAAATCTAATTTATCTTCAAAACTCAGACCTAAGTTCGAAGGTCCTTTTAGAATAATAGAGCGTTTTGTTTTCTTAGGGCTCTAGTTAAATTGTGGTTTGGTTAACTTATTGTGCAGTTAATAATTTTGTCTCGGTTGTGTGCTAAACTGTACTAGGAATTTAATGTTTTTGTTGATTTAGGTTAACTTGTTTTGATTAATGGTAGCGCTCGGGTAGATCATTGAATTGAGTGTTGAGGTTGATTTAATTTTTTTTTTATGGTTTTGGATTTTAATTGTAGTTTTGCATTGTTATTTGGAAATAAGTTTTGGGTCAGACAATGGTATTGTTAAATTTTATGTTTTGTGTACGCGTAGTTGTGTTAGCTTTGAGTTTGGTATTGACAAAGGAGGAGAATTTTGATGTAGTACTTGGAATTTTGAGATATTAAAGTGTAAGGAAAACAACCCATCTCACGCTAGTCGCTGTCCTTTCATTTCGGGAACTTCGTGGGAGAGCCTTTCGTCCGCACCCTTTTCGTCAGTATTCTCCCCCGCAGGCGACTCCTCCCAAGGGTGGGACTCTGGTAGTTCGTTGGAATTCTGCTAGTTGGTCACTCCTTTTCGAATTCTCCCCTTCACGCCCCCTGCTGTCGCAACAGAGATAAGAAACTCAGCATTTTTTTTCCTAGGGGGTTTTCGTTTTTTCTCCCCCCCCCTTGTTGTTTCCTGTTGTTACTTCTGTCGTTGCTGCTCGATGCTAAAAGTTTTTTTTCTCCTAGACGCAACAGCTTTTCTTTCCTAAAATTTAGTATTGTTTTAGATTTAAGTTTGATAATTTTTTTTTGGTTTGAAAATGTTGGAAGATGATTAGGTGTAATTATTTTTTTTTTGTTTTATTAATTGTTGAAGGAGTTAGATAAGTTTGAGTTAGGGATTTCGTGGAATATTTGAAGAAGTTATTAGAAGGAGATAGATAAATTTTAATTTGAGGACTTTGTTGAATAATTGGGAAAGTATTTTTATGGAGATAGATAAGTTTGCGTTTAAAGTACGTTGTAAATTCGAGAGTTGTTTTATATTGAGATAAGGATCTTGGAAATGGAACATTCAGTTGTGGGGATACGGTATATTCAAGGACGTTTTTTTTCGGGGTCAGATACCCAGTTTTTTTTGTTTTTTTTTTATAGAGAGAAGGTTATTTTGAGTTATGGATTTTGGGCAAAGGAAAATTGAGTTGAATTAATTATACGGTATATTTTTTTGAGAAAGTTGTTTTGATGTAGTGAAGGTAATTTGAGTTGAGGATTTGGTACGGTTTCGAGTAAATATGTTGACGAACATAGACCAGTTGAATTCATGATTGTGTGGTATATTTAAGAATGTTTTGAGACAAATCTAGGACAGTTCGGATTGAGGATTATGTGAGATTTTGTGTACATAAGCCGATGAGCATAGAGGTAATTTGAGTTAAGGATTTGGTACGATTTCGAGTAAAGAAGTTGACGAACATAGATAAGTTGAATTCGTGATTGTGTGGTATATTTAAGAATGGTTTGAGATGAATCTAGGACAGTTCGGGTTGAGGATTATGTGAGATTTTGTGTACATAAGCCGATGAGCATAGAGGGCTTTTAGTTAATGGTATTGTGGAGTAATCGATTAATTATTTGGAAGTTGTAGATAAGTAGTGTTATTGAGGTACAGGATATGAACGATCTGGCGTAAAGGCAATTTTGATTGATTGAGGAATCATTTTAAGGTTACTAGTGTTATAGAATGATATTTGAGTTATTAATTCGATGATTTTTGATGAATTGATTTAGCGGTATTGTTAGAAATCGCGGTTCTTTGTTTTTGTGTTTTGTACATTGTTGCGCGTATAGTGAACAATTTTGAGTTTTTTTTTTTGTTATCTAGAATTGATACATTGTATTACATAGAATGTTAAAAAGTTATGTTGATTAGTTAAGTGATATTTTTTTTCTCTTGGAATTTATGTTTAATTATGTGTAGCACTTGCAATAATTTTCTTTTAGTTAAATTACTTTACTCTGTATGTGTCGCCTCATATGTCATGTGTTGCATTATCAATTTTATGTTTATAATTTTTTTCTGAAATTTTCAACTACATTTGCGATTTCTGGAATTCATTTCTCAATATAGAAATTTAAATGTATTGAATGTAGAAGGAATTTTTTTCTCTCAATTTTTTATAGTATTAATCGATATAGTAATTTTTTATATAATCGGATTTGCATTTTTTTGTCTTAATTGTACATTCTGTTTCTTGTGTTGGCGGTTGCCGGCGATCGTCCTTTCGCAGGAAATGGGATATTTTGTTTTTTCTCCACCTTCGCAAACAATGGGGGTGCCTACTGATCACATGCGCACTCATGGTTTGCAATTCTAAATTTAATTACATTATTTTTTTTTCTTAATTTCAAATTGTAACCAATGCTTGTAGTGAATTTTTTAAATTCCTTAGGCTACTCAGCATTCTTATAGGTTATAATTTTTTTTTTAACCCTTTATACTATTCGTTAATTTATAGATTGTTAATTTGCAAATCTGAATTAATTACATTAATTTTTTTTATATTTTCATTTGTAACCAATGCTTGTAGTGAATTTTTTTTTAAAATTTCTTAGGCTATTAAGCATTCTTGGAGGTTATAAAAATTTTTTTTCACCTATGCACACCCATCGTTTCAATTTCCAAATTTTTACTTTAAATTAATTAATTTTATGAAAGATTGTTATCAATATTCTTAGTGAACCATTGCAATTTCTTATGCTTTGAGTATGTTGAGGGTTAAGTTAGTAATTTTTTTTGGTGGTCTGGGACATGCACTTCACATTGGGCGTGTCAGGATTTCGATGTTAAACGATTATGAGGTGTCTGTTTCTGGGTGCCACGTTTGAATTGTATATAGATGTTTTCACTAGTACTTATTTCTTATCAAAATGTTTTGTTCGATACTCATATGTGTGGTTATTGCGAGTAGCGCAGTTTTTAGATATGCAATGTTTGAATTTATTATGTGTTACTCGTCTTAATTTTTTATTATTTAGTGGCACACGATTCTTTGTGATTATTCAATTATTTCTATTTGTCATTTTGTGTATGATGTCTTTGTGAATTGTTTGGGTGACCCATTCAGCAATTTTTTTTTCTCTTCGTACAAGAACTTAATTGTAGTTGTTGATAGTTAATTTGTTATTCCCTCTTACCGCTAACGGAATTGAAACCGAATTTTGGAAATTCCTTATAATTTTTTTTACACTTTATTTTAAGTTTTGAGAGGTGATGGGAGTGGAGGGTGGTGCTTGGAGTCTACGACGGAGGTCAAATGGGGTCAGGTTTTCTTTTAAAATAATTTTTTGGTTTTCATGACTAATATGGTTTCCCTGGGAGACAAATTTTTTTACAGTTTAGCAGATTTCTTTTGGAGATGTTGAATCGCCGGAGCAACCAACACCATGGCAGTGTAGATGCACAAGTGACGCCGTAGTCTGGGAAGAAGGAAATCCCTCATCACGGACGAGCTGCAGACTTCTTTGGCGGTGTGGCCACATATACGACCACTGAACTCTCTTATTGTGATGATTGTAATTTTTTTGTGTGCTGTGCATTTGAGAGAGGGGAGGAGTGATGGGAGGTCGCCGGTCCCCAAAGAAAATTACAGTTTTATATTTGTCCTGTTTACAGAAAACGGATTTTTGTGGAATGTGTTTTCTTGCCCCACCCTGAGGGCGAATTTTTTAGCAAAGTGTGCTTACGTTCTCACGCCTGAAAGGTTCATTACACCCATTAACAATTGGGGAGCGTCAGAGAATTTTCCCGCTCGAAAACAAGACAACAAAAAGGCAACGACCTTTGCGCTGTATCTCTGCGCTGGTTCCGGACCAATGAGAGAAAATTAAGCGGACAAAATAAAGAGTCCGCTCTAGCATTTGGCAGTGAAGAGGACGCTAAATAAAACTGGATGCACCCTGATTTCGACACACTCACACTTGGACAATAGAGAGACAAACTAATCAGATCCAGTAGGCCTCAACTAGACTCCGCAGGACTTCGAGCGGCGACCATGTCTC
>BMAU01003391.1:0-18623 GCA_019973935.1 Trichonephila clavipes | reverse complement strand
TCTATTAAGAGTGTCTGATGATATCTCATCATCCCAGTCAAGACCCTGCCTTCCACAGGTCTTGAAGAATAATTTTTAAAATTATAGTTACGAGGGGAGAGACAAACCCCAGAGGATCAAAGATGCGTGCGATGATTGATAGCATCTGTCTCTTGGAAGTGGATACCTGAGATACTGATAAGACTGCTCTTACTTTAAATGAATCCTCGTTTAAATCCCAGAATAAGCCAAGAATTTTCTGGGTGGACTCATCATCAAATGAATGTGAGGAAATATTTGTTTTTAGAGTGTTTTGTGGCAAGTCTGACAAGACTTCTGGGAAGAGATGCACGACCATTTCCGCAGCTCAAATCCACCGCAGCTCACGTCCAAATTTTTGCAGTTCGTGAACAATTTTTCTAGCCGAGTCCAGTGAGGTCAGCACCGGCTAACAAATTATCAACATAGAAATGATCTTTTGCGAGCTTAGCTGCTCTGTGGAAAGCTTGATGTTTTCATCCTCACATAATTGTTCCAATGTTCTGATGGCGAGAAATGGGGCACAAGATGCATCTTAGGTACATCTGTATTTTATTTGAATATCTAATGGTTCCTCTGGAGACTTCCTCCAAAATATTTGTTGAAAGCATGCATCATCTTGTGATATTAATATCTGTCTATACATTTTTGCAATGTGTCAGCAGAAAAGGCAATTGGAAAAATCTGAATTTAAGTAAAGTTAGAAAAATGTCTGACTGTAGTTTTTTACCAGTCAGCAGAATGTCCTTCAAAGAATTTCCATTTGTACTTTTGAATGAGCCGTCAAACACCACCCTTAATTTGGTTGTGGAACTATTATCATTAATCACACCATGATGTGGTAAGAAATAATGTGGATATTTTACATCTGATGCGAGAGTCATGTGACCAAGGTTTTGGTATTCCTCATAAATTCTGTGTATTGTTCCTTTAATTGATTATTAGAGTGAAGTTTTTCTTTCAAGAGAATAGAATCGTTTTAATGCACCCTCTTTACTATCTCCAATACTTGAATCATCTCTAAATGGCAGTTTTACCGGAATATATCTACCATCAGCATTACGAATATGAGAATTTACGAATATAGACTCACATAGCTCATCCTCATCCTTTGACGGAATGTCCTTAGGAACGAATTCAAGGATTCCCAAAATTGTTTCAAGAATGGTCTATGTTTAAATGAGTGTGACAGATTAGGGATGAATTTTGATTATATTGTGTATTTATGGTACCTGACAATAAATGACCTAATTTTGTTGGCAATGCTGATGGTGTACCTTTGGGTCCCATTATAGGAGTCCCTGAAATTAATGTCATAAAAACATCAGCACCTAGAAGAGAATGTCTATTTCATTTTCAATATAAAACGTTGGATCAGCAAGAGTTAGATCTTTGATATGAGGCCACTCATGATTTTTAATTGGAAAGTTTGGCATAGCTGAAGTGACTTTCGATACTAACAAAGCTTTTACTTGAAATTTATCAGAGAGGAAACACAAGGAAGAAAATTCAAAATTTGTTGAATAATATAATAAAGTTTCAGCAACTGTTTCATTTACCCTACTAATTTATGATTGGTATGTTTTAATGTAATTTAAGCGATCAGCACATTTGCTTGGAAATCAAAAGAATTTTGAGAAGCATTGTCTATCAAAGACACGGCAAGTTATTTGTTCACCATGTTTAGATTTAACATTTATTAATGCTGTGGACAACAATACGTGACCTTCTGCCGATTGTAGTGCAATTGTTAGACACTGTCACAACAGAATTTGCTTGAGTATCTGCTGAAGGACTGACTGAATATATATGTAATAATATATGGTGTCTTTCAGAACAGTTTTTACAAAGATGAATCCTATTCTACATGTGTCAAGCCTGTGGTTACTCCTCAAACAATTGGTACATAAATTATTGTTCTGTACCACTCTGCCATCTTTTCATTTATTATTCATAGAATTAAAAGTTGGACATTTGAATAAGGCAATGGCTTTGATAACATAGAATGCAATTGTTACCTTTAACAACATCTGGTTTTACACCTGATTTTACTTTGTGTTTTTGCATAACAATTCAGTTTGCAGAATTAAAAAAAAGAGGTAGATTAATTTATCTTGAAATAATGGTTGCGAAAAATGTATGTTTGAGTCGGTGAAAAGTATCCATTAAAAAATGTATATGTATTTCAAGTAGACTTCGTGTTAAAATGTTGTAAATAAGAGATTTTGTAGGTTATTGACTCAGAGGTATATGGCATGTTTCTTTTAATATTATATGATTGTTTTCATTGTTAACAAAAGTGTTGCAATTTGTCAGTTAGTTGATGGTTTAATGCAATCTGAGGGTTATTTCTTTTGCTCATAATTTAGGATGTATATACTATATTGGTTTTTGTTGTTTCCCTGCACCAAAGATTTTCTTTTAATTAAAAAAAAGAAACTAAGTAGATTTATGATTTGAGAAGTAATTCTATGGTAATGTAGCTAAAAATTATGTTGTTAATTGTGTGTTTTTAAAGGTTCTGCGTTCTGATTAGTAACAAATAACTGTGTCGCATATAAGTTTATTGCAAACATATTTCGTATTGTGTTTCTGGAATGTATTATTTTTTGCTGGTTAAAAATATAATTCTAGGTTATTTAAGTGTTTGTATTTAAATTTGTCAGAAGGTAATTTGGCATTAGGTTTAACTTAAGTTAAAAATGGCATTTCTCATTAGAAGTAAGAAAAATTGACTTAATTCAATTAGCGCGGGACTTAGATGAGTCACCTGATCCGTCTATGTCTAAAATTGTTTTAAAAGGGATTTAATAATCTCTAGTAAATATTACAAGGAGGAAGGCAAAGTTATTGGAAGTTATTACAGCCGAAAAGGGTTAGAGACAGAGCAGCAGCAAAAACTAGAACAACAAGAACAATTATCAATTGAAAAATTACGCTTGGAAATAGGTATCTAGGAACGCTAATCAGAGTGCTACTCAAAATAATGGTGAAACCTCACGTGTAAAAATCTTTAGATGAAATAGTTAAAATGGTTAGGATCTTAACTGTAAAGGTACCCAATAAATCAGACGGGTGGGATTATTTCTTTTCTAGTCTTGAAAGTGAAATGGTTAGCGACGAGTTAAAACCGAAGGTTTTTGTTAGCCGCATGTTAGGAGACAAAGTGTCAAACTTATTTAGTTAACCTAGGCGAAGAAGAATTAAAAGATTACCAGGTCTTTAAAACAGGTTGTGCTCAGGGTAAGACCCTCACCAGAAATATGTTTAGAAAATTTTAGAAAGGCCAAACGTAACTCTGACGAAACTTTCTCTCTGTTCGCGTCCGTTTTACATCGATGTGGTTATACTACTGTAAGTTAAGGAAGTACGAGAATGATATTGAGTCAGTTAATCAACTGATCGTAGCGGATAAAATGTTTGAAATGTTGGATTCTGAGACGGCGACCCATATTGGTGTGCTCAAGGGGAAGAATGGTACAAACCCAGGAACTTGGGCAAACAATGTATTATATTTTTTATGCTTCAAAGGGAAATCTACGATGAACCTGAGAGAGCTAAATGGAATGATAGTGAAAAGAGAAGTTTTAATGGTAGTTGGGGTAAACAGCATTTGGGAGAAAAGTCAGATAATTTTCTTCTAGGAAAAACTTTTGATAAGGTCAAGTAACTGAAATTAAAAATTCGCTTGTTTCACCTGCAGATCATATAAACATTTTAAGCGGAATTGTTCCTAAAAACAAAGGGTAGATAATAAAGACAATGTGAATAAGGTGTCAAGCGGAAGGGACATAATTGGAAGATGGGACGAGTCATTTGCTAGGGGGTTGATTTTGCTGGTAGGTAAGAATCATTCCTAGGCGGGCTATTGAATAAAATTAAGTAAATTAGTGAAAACATCTATCAGTACAGATGGGAAATTAGTCCATGCTTTAGTGGATTCTGGTACGGAAATTACTGTTATCAAGTAAGACTTAGTTCCTGGAATATCGGTTGAAGGAGCTTACGATTTATTTGGGAAGGTATTTTTCGGTCCAGCGGTTAAATGTTCTTTAGTATATGTTCCAATTGGCCTTGCCGCCGGTGGCCCAGGTTAATGTGGTGCACCAGCAAGTGTTATGTGCTTTGAGCGAAGTTTTGCCTGGTAGAAGACGTGTTGCTTCCACCAGATGTTTTGGATATGTTGGGGAGGGCCCAGGTGAAGAGAATTCACTGGCTCTTAGTTCTCAGGACCTGAGGGTTAACTCAGAAAATGCTGAAAGATGTAACCGAGGTTTCATTGGGTATTCTTCTGCCAGAGAAGAGCAGGGAGCACATTGAGGATTATCAAAGGAATATTACTTCATGTCGAAATGAACTGGGAACATTTGGTACTAAGGATGAGGAGGTGACCGCTGAGATGGATAAAGGAAGCATGGTGGCTGATAGTTTTTGTTCCGAGCGGGAGTGTTGTGCCGAGTTAGCATTGGCTTGGAACCATGCTAAGGAAGACAAAGGAAACTACTATGAAGTAGATGGGTATCTATTTCATAGAGATAAAATACTCGGGGAGAGTACTGGGCAACTGGTAATTCCGAAATGCAGACGAACTGAGGTATTGAGACTAGCGCATACCTCCGTGTTCAGTATATATATATAGTCACAAGGGTCCCAAGGTGACGCTTGAACGAATCAAGTATTCTTTCTTTGGGGATGGTCTGAGGGACAATGTGAAGAAATTTTGTGAATCAAGTAAAGAATATCAGCTCACTCGATCGGTTAGGGTTAAATACCGATCTCCATTACACCTGTGACAAGGCCTAAATTGCCATTTCAGGTGGTGAATATGGATCTGATATAGGTCCAATTGATCCGCCGAGCTCAAAGGGGCATAAATATATTTTATGTCTGGTTGATCAGAACACTAGGTGGGGCGAGGCTGAGCCGTTGACTAGTCTCAGTGCGAAGGTAACCCGAGAAGCTTTGTTAAACATATTTTCGAGAACCGAGATTTATCTTTTGTTGAAAAGGGAAGGTTTTGTAGAAAAGAATAGCGCAGCATCGTGGGTCATGGTACTGGATTTGTGGAAGTGGTATTTTTGTCGTTTTCTCACGATGAGTTATCTGAAGTATGCCGCATGCGTTATGTCGTTTGGAATTTACATGACTAAAAAAATGATGTTTAAGATTGCATGCACTTCTTATGGATGTAATTTAACGACCCAGGTTTTAAGGTGGTTAGAGCAGTTTGTTGTATCTCTAATGGTCGATATAGACATTCTGATGCAAATTTGGAAAAATCGTGTAAAGCAAATTGACTTCGTATTAGAATGGTTGGGTCGGAAATCATACCGTCCAAAGGCAAATTAGAGCGGTAGGAAAGATTTTCTGTGTACTTAATATAGATTTAGTGAACTTATTGAGCATTCAATTCATGAGTTGATGAAATAAACATTGTCTAGATTAAGATAAGGACTGCGTTGTATATGTTTAGTATTGTTTGTTTTTTTGTATAATGTGTTTTCTATGTATCTGTTTGCTATCCCATTACAGTTTAGATCTTTCTGGGAACATAGTCACTTATTTCAATTGGGTGAACTATTAATACTATTTCATGTGTTTATTTTAAGGAACTTTGACTAGAACAATCATCAAGACTTTTGACTGTTGCAATTATTGTGTGTTCTGCTTGTGGATTTTCTGTTTCACGGTTTGTGAATTTTCTGTTCCTGGTGTCTGAAATGGTAAAATCAGCCACAGGGGGCAAATTTTACTCTTAGGCGGGGAGTGTAAGGATCTACTGCCTGCACCTGGCAACAGGTCGAGATAGAGAGAAGGACCTGGCAACAGGTCGAGATAGAGAGAAGGACCTGGCAACGACAGGAGAGAAGAGGGGGAACGAGGAAAAAAGAGGGAGCGGTGGCGTGAAAAACCTGGTCGGATAAAGAAGAGACGGCTGGACGATGTATTAATATATTCTTTTTTTAAGAAATGTCCCATAGAAGGTGTGGAATAAAACAGAGGGACAAAATGTGATGTATCTCCCCTTGGAAGTACATCCCTAGAAGTATCAGCGTGAGCTAGAGGTGTAGGGTTAGCGAAAGAACTCGGATCAAACATTATCTTAAAATGACTTTATTAAGATATTCAACTTAAACCTTTAACAAATATAATTATAATAATTAATATGAGAGAATCTACGATGACTCAATACGCAACACACAATATATATATATATATATATATATATATATATATATATATATATATATATATATTTATATGACCAAATCTAATTCAGACCAATCTCAATAAGCAAACCGCCTAATCCTCAATTCTAATAAAGTGTAATAAATCCTACCTTATATTATTCCGTAATGCTACTTGTCTTTATCTGCAATAGGATGCAGCTTGACGGTTAACTTCTAGTCGAACACCAATATGTTAATCCATGACACGTAGAAGTTAATCAATGTTGAACTACAAACTACAATAATCATCAACTGCCACAACGCACATCAATTGTCTAACATTCCTTTACATTGCCCTCCTGCTTACTCTAAGATACTATATTTAAAGTCCGTTTATTTACATCTCTTCTTCACTTCTCGTTTCTTGGATTTGGTTGGAAAAGAGTTGCCATTAATTCTGGCCCAAAGAACCCAAAGGACTTCTTAAAGAAAAGACGCGTAAGACGTCGCAACCCTCCAAGAAACAAAACGTGATTTATTCGAGGGTCTTAATGGCCCTTAAGAAATTACGTGCCTAAATTTTATTCTAACCGTTAATTTCTAATGCTTCACTTAAATTTTAAGTTTCACTATTCATCTTAAGTTTAATTTTTAATATTTCTCCTTACTTTGAGTTTTCCACAGCTTCAATAAATTTTACTTAATTAAATAGACTAACATTCATAGTTATGCATTTTAATAACGGTAGGTTCTCACATGTACAGAATAAATAGACGTGTCCCATCTGGGTAACAGAGCCGGGGAAAACCATATATGATCTAAATGGTAGAAAAAACGAGGCCCACATGTCTCTTAACTAACTTAATTCTACCTAAATGTTTACTTAAATTTTAACAATTTCTTTTCTTTACAGTTTCTCATATCCGTCATGAAACATTAGCTCTGTTCTTTGTAGAAAGATAAACTTTTCCTTAAATTCTTATAGACTTCAGGGTCTGTCACCCTGAAACAAAAATCTCTTAAGTGATTTGAAAAAAAAACAAAGTTTTACACATTATGATTACATTTTACAATTTTTATATCGTACATATCCCTTTTAATTTCTAACTAATTTCAATACATATTTTTCATCTGGTTCTTTCAAAAACTTCCCCTCAAATCGCGCAGCGCTGGTTAAATGTTATGTTAGTATGCTATCTACGCCGCGTTTCCCACAACCAGATGTTCCTTTATATAAAACAATATAACAACACATATATATACACTATACAATTACAAACATTTTTCAATAAACAAAACAAACAACCAAAGGAATTGTCGCATCTTAGCGAAATCATAACAATCTTCATAAATCTACAAAAATTTTACAAGACAAAAGCTTTTTTCTTTTCTAGAAAAACACACTCATTTTAGTGTCCACTTTTGCTTGGCTTCTAAAATTTTAATTATCCGACCGTGACTTGGCTTTATTGCAAAAATTCTTCAGACCACTTGTTCGAAAAAATATAAAAAGAAGCAATACAACCTAGTTCTTATGACTTGTAGTTGGCGTTTCCTACCAAGACCTCCAGTGACAAGGACATCTTTGTACACGTTCCTCTCCTTTCCTGGTCTTGCCGTTGTTGATCACCTCCTCGTCTGGCATTCTTGTTGCTTGATCTTGTTCGCTCTTCGATGTATGGATTATAGTTCCTTTCTCTGCCTTTTCTGGATCGAACTGGTCCTCCTTGTTGTGTCTTCCTCTCTATGGTTAGTCGGGACTCCTCTCTTTTCCTCTTTCTTGGTCTCAGATTATAGCCACTTGTGGTGGGCGTTACCGTCTCTTCCCTTCGGTTTTTCTTTCTTAATCTTGGCAACACACTATTAGAATCATTTGATGACAAACTTCTTTTATTTACTCTATGCTCTGATCCCTTCTGAATCTTCCTTTCTGGTCCTCCTGACCTAGATTCATTTGATCTTTTATATCCTAACCTTTCATTTTTACTTTTTTTTTAATCATTCTACCTTTCTCAGACCAAGAACTAGGTATTGATCTGATAAGTGGTCCGCGCTTATTGGTCTTATTTTTGTGTTTCTCACCTTGATTTTTTCTAAAACTTAACCCTTTTCCTCCAACTCACGCTTTACTTCTGACCCTTTCTTTTTACCATCTAGCGACTCATTTGATCTCCGTTGTACTCTGTCAAAACCACTCGATTCATCGCGCAAATTACCGTTATCCGAACTACCAGTTCTTATATCCGTCTCGTCACATTTCCTATGACGATATATTCGAACCTGATCTACATTAATCGTTAACCTTTTTCCCACTTTCCATAGCACTATGTTAAAGCATGCTCTTTAGCATCAATACCTATACGGACCTTCAGTAATTTTGGTTTAAACTTGGCGCTACCACTTTTCTTGTTGCCGAATTTAAGGATGTGTTTGCTCAAAACAATCATTCACCTTTAATTTGCATATCACGTCTTACGTCCCCAATATAATATTTCTCCCATTATTCATGTTTTTAGTTTTTTTGTGTTTCCATCTTAGCCTCCCCAAACAATCTCTCAATATTCCTACTGCAAATTCCGTTCCGTCTGATGCCATCACTAATTTTCGAAAAAGGCGTAATCAACTTTTACCTAAAAGTAATTCCGCAGGGTTTTCCCCGTTGCCAGTTTTGTTTAAAGCCGTACAAATAGCATAAGAGAAAACCTCACGTAAAATTGGTCCCATGTGTCATGTTGCTCATTGACATAATTTTACAATCATTTTGCACCAGATCGCGATTTACGCGTTCTGTTCTATTTGCTTGAGGTCTATAAACAAATAGTCGTTAACTCACATGCCTTATGCCTAATCTTTCACTTAAATTCTCAAAAATATCGGAAATAAATTGGGGACCGTTATCATCGCTTCAATTAATTTTTATTGGAGCTCCAAAACGCGATATATAATTATCAAAAAAAATTATCTGCTATAACTCGAGTAGGCTTTTTTAAGGGGTATGATTTCAGCCGACTTGCTGAAATGATCCATAATTACTAATACATAGCGGTTGCGTCTTACTCTCGACACGGATACGGACCTAACAAATCTAACGTAACTATTTCATTTGATACCGATGCAATTGGTATTAACCGACCATCTGGGTAACGCGTTTTTATAATTATTAATTTGGCACATATGGCATGTAGAGACATATTGATCAATAAATTTCTCATATACCGAAATAACAAACATCCCTTATTTTTATGATAAGTTTTTAAAACGTCTGAAATGACCTGCTAATGGCTTGTCATGAAATTCTCTCATAATTCCTTCCTTTTAAAGATTTTTTTTTTGGGGGAATGTATACTCGCATTTCTCCTAATGACGTTGCATATTTCGCATAAAATAACAAGCCTTCTACTAGCCTAAAATCGCGAGACCAATTCTCACATATTACCGCATTAACCGAGCTAGCTATTTTCTGGGTTTCTAGGTGGCCGCGGTAGCCCAGTGGTATAGGTATCGGATCGTGGCTTGCCTGGTCACGAGTTCGATCCCAGTACCACTAAAGACCCGCCGTGTAGGGCAGCGATGCACGTTAAATCTGTCGAGAGCTGAAACGTCCTCCCGTTGGTGTGGTGTGGTAGTTAGGAGAGGGGTGCCAGCTCAGGTGTCGTCCACGTCACTTGACCATGGTTCAAAATTACGTGGTCCGTCGCCAAAAGCCCTCGTGTAGCTGAACAGTGCGACGTTAATATTAAATCAATCAATCAATCTGGGTTTCCTAGGTATCTATAGATATGACCTAATTCTGGGTCTGTTTTTTGTTCTTCTATTAACTGATTTCATGACGAAAGTACCAAATCCCTGATTATTGCACAATTAACCTTGCATAATATACTTTCAACCGTATTATTATCTAAAACATTAGCCACAACATTTAACTTCGTTTCTGACAAATCAACGCGCAAATTCCCGTCATCTACCTTAATATCTTCAACCTGTGAATCTTGAATCGCCAACGATTTCCGATCAAAGTCCAAAATGATCTTTAATCCTCCTATGGCCCCGTTTACATGGAACCCGGCATAATACCGGCAATTCCGAAATGCGGATGAAAGCCGGGATTATACCGGTATTTTTTTTCGACCCGTTTACATGAGAATCGGGTGCGTTTTCATAAGAATCTGGTGATTGGTTGATAGATTCACGTGATTGTAAAATGTAACCATGGAAACTAGAATTTTAGCGCGATTATCATGAAGAGGACATGTGATTATGTTTTCGTTTTTTTACCGCCAAACATTTCTATGCTCTTGCACATTTAAACTATACCCACTAAAATTTCGTATTTGACTATACGTGGTTGCTCAATTATAGTAAAAGAAGTCGACTGTCGGAAAAAAATCTCTTTAATATCCCGGTAAAAATTCGAGTGTTTAGTAAAAATGGATAAGAACGACATTTGTTTTCAATACCAACCATTTAGAAACCGTCGCCACCAATTTATTTTAAATTAAATTATATAGAGAACATACATAAAAAGATAAAAATATATTAGGTTAGCTTAAATTTTTTATTTGTTTTACACATCTTTAGAGTAGTTAAAAGAGATATTTCTGTATTTAATTATTTAAAAGTAAGAACACACAAAAATCTGATGTTATCATACCTGTCATATTAAAACAAGTATATATATATATAATTTATACCACTTTCAAACATTAGAAATGAAAATTACCATTTGTAAAATTATATATAAAAAAAAATCATGTAACATTTTGAAAGTCTGTATTCGCAGTACTATTTTAGTAAAAAAGATATAATTTATCGAGAATTACATTCTGAGTGTGGTAAAAAATTAAGGCATTAAAATGTGTGTATTATCGAATATAAAATTGTGTGCATACATTGAATATTAAATTCCTGTTCTCTTGTACATGATCAAAATAAAAAGTCATTGTTAAATCCATAATTCTTTTAGTTAAAAAAAAAAAAATTATTATTAAATATTTGTGTGTGGTATCTATTTATTATGTGAGGATTTCTTAACATATTTGTTTTCAGAATTTGACTGATACAAATTTTCTCACACAGATGTACCTTTTTTTTACTATGGATAACAAATATGCATTTATTGGTACTTGCACAATTAAAAATGTAAAATTCAATAATTTTGATAAATTTCATATATAAAGACTTTTACACTTGTTATTGAAATATCAACATTGTGTGTTAAAAAATCTGCAACCCCAGCTGAAATGTATTAAGCATAAGAATACTCTGGATTTTTTTACATAAGTATTAAAGTCTAAATGCTAATATATATTGATATTATCCTGCTAATAAATTTAAGACCTAAATAAATTTGTCGCATTGAGTTAGTTACAAATATTGACCCAAGAAGTGTACTTAAATCAGTTCTATGATATTTATGGGAAATTAGGATCATGCAACCAAATACGACTTTACATATAGACATTTTCTGTAGGATGTTTACTTTCTGAAAGCAATGGAAATATTCAGAATTTTAATACAACCTTTTTCAACTCTCTATTTACCTTAAATGAATAACTTGACATTGTTGTTTACAATAAAAACTATATTCATGAAGAATTCAGTAAAAAAGGTAATTTCAAAGAAATGTTTTCAAAAATAAGTGTTTCATCATCAAAATCACTGATATTTTTGTGTAACATATGCTTACGGGACAAATTTGGGGTGTTTGTATTGTATATATATAATATCGACAAATTTCTTAAAATAAAAAAAAACCGCCAAATGCTGCGATATACAGCCAATAGTAGAAACTGTCCCTGATCACGTTTGCACACAGTAACAATAATAGTGATGTAATTGTTTTTTTAAATTTATTATGTCTTTTTTTGCTTGGCGAAATTAGTCGGCTGTTTAATGCATGTTCCAAAATTTGTGGAATGGTACTAGTACTGATTTAGCATTTCTTAGAGAAACTTTGAAGTAATTTAATATTTTGCTCATGTGTAATTTGGGAAACAGAAGTTTCATCAAATTTAGGAATGCCCTGGTAAAAGAATCTTGCTTACAATTAGTACACATTGTGATTAATTTATTAATGATAAACTTTGGTAACTTATCGAATTAATAATGATTGTTATTAATTTTCAAACATTAAATTTCAGATTGAGAATTCAGAATTTTTTTTTCTGATGTCGTTTCATCTTCCATTTTTTTAAAGTATTAATGTAATATATAAAATGATACTTCAGTTGCATATCAGTGATAACGAAATAACATGTCATGTATTTGTTTCTTTTATTCAACTTCTTTCTATAAGTTGCATGATTTCAGTATTCTAATTTGTTCTATGTAAATTCTGAAAGTTGACTGTATAGAAGTGGATTTTATAATTCTGCCAGTTTGTAAGATCTGAAATTTCAAAATTCTTGTGATATTTCATTTAATCTAGACCCATACCATATACAATTTCTCAAAAATACTATGTGTAGCTTACCTATATACAAATGTTATAGGTTTTTGCTTTCTAGTTTCTGGTATATTTCACACAGTTGGCTGACTAAAAAGACTAGTTTTTGCCATTAATTTCTTTGAAAACAAGGGGAAGACCATTTCAAATCTTACTTTTGTAAATTTATTGTATCCAAAAATGAAAAAAGCATTAATTTGATTAAAATAGTTTTGATAGTATTGAAATTAGAGTAAATAAAATTTGCAGAAACTTTGAAGAAAAAATGTTTTTATAATTTTTTGTTTACTATTAATTGCCTAATCACTAGGTGTTTAAAAATTTAAGTTTTTATGTCATAAACCTAAAGTGAACATTTTAGAAATTCTACATAATTTGACCTTTTTTATCTATGAAATCTTTGATTTAGGAGATAATGTTCTTTAATTTTTTTTTGTTTGGGTTAATGACATTTAATACTCTTTTCTAAATATTTTTAAAAATTAATACTTTTTGTTGTAAATAAATTGCAAAAAAAGCCATTCATAAGATTTTCAGAGAATTTTATTAGATGTTATCATCAATAAGATAAAAAATTGAGATATAATAATTGTAAAAGATATTATGCATGTTGAATATTGGCAGATAGATCCTCGATTTGTCCTTATAGTTTAATGTTACTCTTTTCAGAGAGTCTGATTTATATAGCAGATCATGGAATGCTTTATTTACTTATAGTGCATTCATGTAATGTTAAAATTAAGTGTCGATAAATGATGTATATTAAAATGAGTGTATGATTATTAAATAAAACTGTATATGAGAAATTTTCACTCTAAAACAATTTAATTTGTTCTACTTTATAATTTTATTAAAAGCCTATTTCTTTAAACATGTTTCTTAATTTATTCAAAAACATCCAATTAATTTATTTCAGAATGTTGGAGACAGACATTTTTAAAAAATTCAAACCTTCTGAAGGGTAATAATTACGAAGGAAGTCTGTATAAAGCATATCAAATGTTAGTTTTTTTATAAGATTATTTCAGATACCCAAAACATTTCAATGATGTTAAAAGCAATTTTATTTCCATCTCAGAATTCCTAGTTATTAAACAAAAACTTTCATATTAACCAACTTTAATTAAAAAAGCTAAATTACTATTTTTGTTTTGTAAAAAGTGTGTATTTTCTTGATGTGCAATGTTTTCATAAGAACTTGTTCATAGTATGATTTTATAATTGTGGGATTATTTAATCCTTGAGGAGAAAAAAGTAGTACTTAGCCTACTTTTTTATAAAATAATTTTGTATGTATATGTGTATAAAGAAATCTCTTTTGGTAGAGTAAATCATGGTTTGCTTTAATAACAAAAATTAAATGGTTAAGTGAAAGTGGATCATAACTGAAGATTTTAAAGAAATTTTCTTTTTTAAGTTCTTATCCACATGAATTTAAGGGGATGTTAATATAAAACTGATCACACACATTCTATTGGTTATATCAACTTTCACAGTAAAAAAATTCAATACACCTTTAAGGAGTTATTTAGTTACAAGATATTACTAATTTTTTACTTCTTATATGGAAATGATACTCAATTAGATAAATCAAGAAAAATAAACAAAAAATGCAATTTTTTGTGTACATTCAAAAGAATTATATTGTAATATTTTTAAATCAATCTCAAAAACTGTATTAAAATATATGTATCATCTTATTAAAATATTGGAAACATACATTCAGAACATACTAAATATAAATTTATGTACATCCTTCCCTGTACCTCAATGGAATATAATTTTTATTGAAAATGGGCAGTAACCTTAAACTTCAGATCCCGGACAGTTGTATCAATTCGTTTTTGGTCTCCCCAGATGTTGCGGGGGTTATTATTTATTCTGCTGTTGTCTAACGCGAGCAATCAAAAAGAGCAGCCATCTTGAATAAACGAATCTCTTGCGCAATGCATCATGGGAGAATTAAACACTCTCACACCCCCCAAAGTTCTAGTCGAAAGGGTATGAAAATGTCCCTGCATTTCGACCGGGATTTTGCCGGGTCGCCGTAAAAGCGGGTACAAAGCGGATTCGTCGGTATTTTGCCGGCATTTTTCGTCCATGTAAACGGGGCCTATGAAGTCATTACAATGAAGTCATACACCTATGAAATCATACCAAGATACATGGGTATTCCAAATCTGCTAACACATGTTGGAACAACCAAGGCTTTTTCAAAATCCCTTATTCGAATATTTAATTCTACAACTCCCATGTTTCGACATTTTTTAGCTCCTGTGCCATGATCACCTGAGTACTTGATTTCTTTACTTGTTTATAAAAATATTTTTATGTCTCCTCCGATATAAATGACTTCTCCGCTCCAGTGTCCCATAACGCTTTCGTAAAGTTTCGTTTAATAAAATAAGACATATGGAAGTTCTACCGGAGACATACATATTGCTGAAAGTTTAATTGGTGACTGATTTATCAACTGCGTCTGATCACCTTTAATATCACTCTCTTTCAAAACATTTAATCGTCCCATTTGCTTTCTACTACCTCGACTAAAATTTTCCTCGAACCCCTATTTCTTTGGTCCCCTTTACTAAAATCGTCATTTTGACCTTGATTTCTGATTGATATCCCTCTATCGTTAAAATCTGCGATCATCGTTTTAAGAAACCTATTCCTGCTCTCGAACCACTGATTTCCTTGACGATTGTTCTGATAGTTACCCCTATAATCATTTCTACCATTGATATTCGGTCTACGCTCCACTTCAGAATTTCTCAATTCCTCGTTTATTACCAACATTAGACATCCTGCATTCATTCCAACCTCGTCCTTCACGTTAGACTATTTCTCGGGCCAATGTTGCCTTGCACGAATAGCTTTCCTCAAACTTAGCTAATACTTTAATAATTGGATCGCGGTTTGTGGATTGCCGCCAAACATAGTCCCTGTACTTGCGGCTCAAGTCTAACGAAATATGACTGATCTTACAAGGGGTTTCTCAGACATCCCCAGTTCTAATTTCTTGTTTAACTTAAGCAAATCGTAAACAAAATATGTCGGCTCCTGGTTCTGTCTTTGCTGAGACGCGTAAAAACGCGTTTCCAACTCCTTTTTATTTTGGATGGCAGGGAATGCTTTTATTAGGTGCTTGTTTCATAGCACTCTAATAAATACTCAAGTGTTGAGTTTTCATTGAATTCATTATTCAGACTTTATCAATATCTACTGGAATTTTATTCTGCGTCTTCATTCAACACCTTCAGCAAAGCTATCTCTACACATTGTACAGAAAAATGCCACGTTTTCAGTATTTTATACAGTTATGTTGCAGTTAAGCATAATATAATCGATACAAGTACACAAGTAAAAATATAAAAACTGAAATATAAATTATGAGGATCATTTTAAAAATTAACAGAAATTAAGTGCATTTATATAAAATAAGTTTAGCAATCAATATTTAAGTTTAACATTTATTTGAATGGAATTAATTTGGCTATTTTGCACCATACCACGTTTCACGGATTCGGAAACAGCTGACAGGTGCAGTCATCTAGCGAGAGAAAATCTCTACAAAAACTGTCCTTTACACTTTCGACAATGCTGCTTTCAGCTGTGCGAAGTCCGTGACGATATTTTGCGCTAACATCGATCCGAATATTTGGTACCAATCCATGGCTCTACCCAGGAGATGACCTTTTAAGGGAACCAGGACATGCTCGAAAGAGTAAAATGCCAAAATTAAAACCCTTTGCTTATGAGACATATATCTTTTACAATTCCCAAGCTAGAGCTTAGATTTTACGTTCTTAATAAAGATAATTTAATTATTCTGTAGAACTACAAAATAACATTTTACTCCAAAAGTATTTTTTTACTACTTAATAAATTAATGCATAATTTTTTGAGAACTCGTAATATATACATGTGTTTAGGGTACCATTTTTAAAAAAGTATCCTTTTTTATGCAAAAATATTTTTACATATATAAAATCATTAATAAAATACAGTTAGCCCATTTTAGTAAAATGTTAGTATAGTTTCTTTTAAAAAAAAATTCAGGAAACTTTGAAATTTGAATTTTTTTATTTTTCTGCTTTTTTTATGCATAAAACTATTTTTAAAATTAGGAACGATCTAATAGAAAAAATAGGTTCACTATATGCATAGGCATCTTGTAAAGACGTATAAAAGATCTAGAATCATATAGTGCAATTGTTTTTTTAAATATACCTAAATGCAAAAAAAAATATGTTTTTGAGAAAAAGGTGAAAAAACTAAAAAAACTAAAATAATATTTTCACATATTATACAATTGATTAGTATTTGCTTGCCTATTTTTATATGACTAATAATAATCCTTAATCATTTTCTGTAGTTTCAAAATTAATTTTAAACTCATATGTTTTCCCCCTTTGTTTTAGTTAACATGAACATAATTGTCGAGATTTTGTCATACATATTTTCATGTATAGGTACCATTTCTTACAAAAATAGTCTTTGAATATCAAAAAAATGTACACACACATATATATACAGCAACATATCAAACATAATGAACTAGTTTTTTAACGAATTAATTGCATAATTGCTTTTAAATAAGGATAAAACCATAAAATTATGAAGATCTTAATTTTATTTTTGCACGTATAAATATATTTTTTTTAAAAAAATTAGACATTACATGCTAAAAGATATTTTGTTCACTATATAGAACGTTTATATAGATCAAACACAGAGGAAACTGCATATTTAAAGTTCAAAGGGGTGTGTCAAAAAAGGCGTGGTCATTTGTTTACATTTTTATTTTTCATATTTTAGGGCTATTTTATCAACAAACATATAAGTATTATACATTTTTAGATTCAAAAAATAAGCACTATTTTTTAGAACTAAAATTGAAAAATCGATTTTTTCAAATTATACGATGTCCCTGTTCCCTTTAATAAGCACACGATAAGTCACTGGGTATTTCAAGTAATTTAATTTGGTTATCTATACCCTCTAAAAATTCGGTGACGTTCTCCGACCCAGAGAAATATACTTCTGGCCAAACATTAAATCCTCTCGCGTTTCTCATCTCGGGGTCATATAGATTAAACCTAGTTGAGCGCCATTGTGATGTACCTCCCCTTGAAAGTACATCCCTAGAAGTATCAGCGTGAGCTAGAGGTGTAGGGTTAGCGAAAGAACTCGGATCAAACATTATCTTAATATGACTTTATTAAGATATTCAACTTAAACCTTTAACAAATATAATTATATTAATATGAGAGAATCTACGATGACTCAATACGCAACACACAATATATATATATATATATATATATATATATATATATATATATATATATATATATATATATATAATATGATCAAATCTAATTCAGACCAATCTCAATAAGCGAACCGCCTAATCCTCACTTCTAATAAACTGTAATCAATCCTACCTTATATTATTCCGTAATGCTACTTGTCTTTATCTGCAATAGGATGCAGTTTGATGATTAACTTCTATTCGAACACCAATATGTTTATCCACGACAAGTAGAACTTAATCAATGTTGAACTACAAACTGCAATAATCATCAACTGCCACAACGCACATCAATTGTCTAACATTCCTTTATATTGCCCTCCCGCTTACTCTAAGATCCTATATTTAAAGTCCGTTTATTTACATCTCTTCTTCACTTCTCGTTTCTTGGATTTGGTTGGAAAAGAGTTGACATTAATTCAGGCCCAAAGAATCCAAAGGACTTGTTAAAGAAAAAACGCGTAAGACGTCACAAAAATCCTGACTGCAATTATTTTCTTTTCTACAATTCGAACACGACCCGATCCGAAAAGAACCCCCATGTTTACAAGAACATTTGCATCTTAACAGTTGAAACAGTTCTTATAGTTATATCATTTTATTAAGCATGAGGTTACTTGATTGATTGATTGAAAGGTTGAAGGGGATATAGAGCAACACAGGCTATGATCCCTCA
>BMAU01003389.1:460000-534649 GCA_019973935.1 Trichonephila clavipes | reverse complement strand
TCAGTAGCTGGCTTAACTAAGAGTTTTTCAAACTGTCTCTAGTTTTTGTTTTCCTTTAAGTTATTGAGGACATTTTTCAAACCTCCATTCAATTTTATATTAAATCTAGCTATCACTCACCCACTCTCCTCGGTATATCATGACATATGACTACACATTGTTTTCAAATGATTTATAAGTCCTAGCATTAAGCATTCGATAGTATTTAAAAACGTTCTTAGCACCCTCACCACTTGATTTTAGGAAGATAAGACAAAAAGAAAAGAATATTTATCTTTTACGCTTTCGTAATCGTCGCCCGTTTGGATTTGATTTCCACAAAACCCGTTCTTGGTTGATCTCTACTCAACAAAAAAAAAACATCCCTTCCAAATTTCAAGACTAAATGTTATAGTTCAAAAACGGGAGTTTTATCTTGCGTCTCTGCAACCCCCACCCCTTCTTAGGAATCGATTTCTGCAATACAAGTTACATATATTACAGAACAAAAACTCGTCAGCCAAACTTCCTGTAAATCTAACAGTTAAAAAACGGTAATTTTTAGCCATAACAAACCCACAATCCTTCCCCTTTCTTGAGAGCCAATTTCGGCAAATCCCGTTCTTAGCAATTATATCCTCAACAAAAGAAACATGTCCGAAAATTTTCAAGTCCGCATTATCTAATAGTTTTGGAGATCGCATGATCTGAATAAAAAAAATAAAAATATATTACACTAAGAAATTAAGATGGGAAATATATTTTGTTGTTAATGGCTTTTTTCTGCGCGTTAAAAGTATTTAAAACCTAAAGTAAATGGAAAAATCATTTCAATATTTTCCGATAAATGAAATTTTCTCGAAATATTATTCATGTGAAACATTGATCTTTGGTTTTTCGCTATAGCCCATGAATTTCAATGTTCTAACAGATGACTAGTATTTAGAGAAACATTAAAATAGTTAAATGCTACTAATATATAAAATTCTATTGTTTAACTGTTAAGGATTAATTACATATTCTATCTTTACTTTGTTTTCCCTTGAATTTAACTGTAAATTTTGTAAACGGTTGTCGAACGGTTTTAGTCACAAACTAGTGACCAGCGTGTCAGGAGTTCTAGCCTTGGTGGCTCTGAAGACCTGACATGTGGAGGAGCTGATGCTCAAAACCCTCACGTTGACGTGGAGTGGCAGTCTGGAAAAGGGAATTTCATCCACATCACTTGATGGTGGTACAGAATTACGACTTCATTTGCCAATTACTTTCTTGTAGCTTTTTCGTGCGCCGAAAAGAAACTATTACACCCTAAGTTTCTGAAACTACATTCATTCAGAAAATATGCTACATATATTAATCTCATGAAATAAAAAGAATCTAATGTGTTATTAAATTAACTATTAAACTCAAAACTGTTCTAGTCCTGATACAAATATGTCGGAATAAATCAATCTGTTAATAATTATCAAATATTAAACTTTTTTTCGTCATGGAAGATTTTATTTTATACTGGGAGGCTGCGGTAACCTAGTGGCCAAGGTCACGGGTTCATGGACGACATGTCATAAATTCGAGGTCCACCGTGTAGAGGGAAGATGCATGCTAAATCTGCCAGGGCTTAATCGGTCGGAACCAATCTGTGGTTGATTTGGTGTGGAAGTTAGGAGAGGGGGTATAAGCTCAAGTGTCATCTTCGTAACTTCACTATGGTTCAAAATTACGAGGTCCATCACCAAAGATTTTCATGTAGCTGAATAAGGACGACGTTAGCCCGGCACCTCTCGCTCAGGGTATGTCATACCCACCGTCTAACTTCTTCAACGTTTCTTCTAAACATTTTTTACAAAATTGATAGTTTCTCGTGTAGCTGACTTTAAGGTCATTTCTTTTGAGGGGCCTTAGCTTGTAGACGAATTTTATTTATATATTTTTGGATACCGTCTCTTCGGGTATGCCATACCCTACGCGTAAATCACCGTTACAGTTCTGAATGCATGAACACGTTTTAAATCTTCCTTATGCTATAGCGTATTATTGCAGTTATGATGAAGAAATGAGATATTTAAGTAATTTAATAGATACAGAATTTAATAAATATACTACATTAAAAGCAGATGAAGAAATTCTATTCGCAGTTATGATGAGGAAGAATGAATGATGAAGAGTATAACAGCAAGTATGATTCCTCCACTGAAATCGATCCAGATTTAGAAGGAGACGCTGTTGAAAATAAATGTTTTATATGTAGAGACACAAAAACATTTGGGAAGAACGTAATTTTAAAGGAGACAACTGGTACACATCTTATCCACTTTCAGATGAACTTTTGAAAAAAAAAACCTATTGCTGGAACAATAAGAGAAAGAAAAAAAGAAATTCCAAAATTGTGGGGATTTAAAGAATAGAGAAGTTTACTCCTATATGTTTAGTTTTAAAAAGATACAGATTAAAAAAATAAGATCCAGTGAAAACATTGCACTCACTAACGACTAGAGTGTATAAACAATGTACTGTGTGTGTGTGTGAATGCCCTTATAAAAAGAAAAGAAAAACTAAATTTGCGTGTGAAAAAAATGTAATAAACATATTGTATTTCCTACTTTTCTTCCTTTTTAACTTCTATATACAAATTTTACCGCAAAAATAGAATGTGAACACCCTTGGCTATAAGATACCCTGTGCGAGAACTTTCGGTTGTTTTTTTTTCGCGCGAGTGATGCTGGTTTAATATTCACTCACTAGATACTGCTGTGCATCAAGCTTTAATTTCCAACATTCTCTTCCTAATATTCAGAATATTAATCATAATAAAATCATAAAATATTCATTCATGCATCACACCACATAGATAATACATTTAGAAAGAATTGACAAAAATTAATTTATTTCATTTGCTATAGAATTTATTTAAATGTGTGTAGCTTTTTAATTTTTATTGCTATTCTGACTTTCACAATATTTGAAGAAATATTCTATGCTTCGAATAAAAATATGAAAAGTTTAAGGAACATTTATGGATCTTTATGAAACAGATATAACCAATCAATAAAATTTTCACTCCCTATAACTCACTTTGATCACCTTTTACCCCGCGGTGGTAATAAATATCCTTTACCTCACACCCCAGAACCGATTTTCAATCACGTTTACCTCCTAAAGATTCTAAAACTGAATTAAACTTTTAAACGCGCCAACAAAAAGCAGTGATCAGCAGTTGCAGTTAGTTAACTGCAATCGCAATTTTGGGGACGAACCGGATTTCCAGGTGTAATTAATCAAGCTTTTGTTCGAATGTCGACAGCTCTCGGTTGGAAGCAACGCAAGGTTTTGCTTCGATCGTGAGCAAATGGCGGAAACGCTTTTCCAATAATTGATTAGAATAAAAACGCTTTTGTTGCGCCAGCTAGACAAGTTTTCGGTAAAACCGATATATTGTTATGAATCCGAATCATTTCACCGTGTCCTACTTAGGCGAATAACTGACTAGGTTAGGCTCATTAGTAACTAATGTATACCACCACAGGCAAAACAGACGAGGATGGCCCGTAATTCAATCAATCATCCCGGGAATGTTGTTGATTTGATTTGATGAAAAATTTGTTATGGGAGCAACCGCCAACAAATTGCAATATTTTTCTTCGCTGAAAGTTCCCTGTTATAGCATTAACTTTATGTATTTTATATTTAGAAGAATATGCAAGTATCATTAACTGAATGGTCAACTATTTCAAATAAAACAGTACAACATTCATTATACAAACTACCGTATGTTCCGTTGCATAAGGCTGTCCTCGATTAATGTTAAAGAATAGGACCAGAATTTGGAACTTTTTTTTTCAGATTTAAAAGAAATGAAACATTAATATGATAGTCTGGCTTCACTATCCTTTAGAGAGCAGAATTTTTTATCATACTTTCCGTTTTTAACCGAGTTTATTCATTTCTTCTGGTGTAAAATGTGTTTCGTGTTTTTTCTCCTATACCGTAATGTTAAATGGGTTATGCCTTCATGTACTATAACATAAAACACATTCATGGGATGTTTTGGTATTTTTAAAAACTATATTGTTAACAGAGGATTAACATTGCAAATTTCCATAGAAATTGAGGCATTCTTTCTGTCTGAAAATGTGCTTCACGTTTTGTTCAAGCTCACGTACTTTTACCGAAGACAGCCATAACGCACACTTAAACACAAAAATTTAGATCGAAATTTACGGTGTGCATAATACGTCGTGTATAATAAATGATAATTTAAAAAACTAAAAGAAACTTTTAAAAACGCTTTTGTTGTTCAGATTTTTTGTATTATATTTGTATTACCATGAGACTAGATCGTATTGCCAAATCTGGATATGGGAAGCTATTAATTCTGATTATCCCGTTCCGGACAATGGAACAAAATTATTAAATTGTGTTGTCAACAATCCTTGACAAGTGTACAAAATTTCGAATTAATCTGACCCTTTAAAGGAGACTCGAGTAATCAAGTTCAAAGATTACATTACATTACATACAGATGAAGCTAATAAAAACATGTTAAAAATGATAGATTTAACATGAAAACCATCCGTTGTCGTGTCGATTGGACACCGGAGACTGTTTAGTTTTTTTTTCCTTATTTTTGCAGGGATTTTGAAACTTTTTCGTTACTTTTAATCATTTTCCAGGGTGATTATACAGAAAAAAGTTTTGAGGTTCTAGGTTAATTAGGAGCAATTGTACAACTTAGTATATCTATAACATCGCTAGTATCATTTCGAAATTATAAGGAGTGTAATGAAAATGTAACTAATAAATGTGTGTATTTTGTATGAAAGTGTACGCGGAAAATGTAAATGAAAAATCGAATATCATTGTATTCAATGCAGATGAGGTATGTGCAAAACATCATGCATAAAAACCATAAATGATGAAAAAACGCGCAATCCCACAGAAATTACGATTTCGCTCATTAGACTAATATTAATGTATTTACTGTTTTATTCCATTTCACAAGATTAAGTAGTTTATTTTGTTAAAGTTTTATATGGTGTATAGGGTCATAATATATAATTACATGAAATGAAATATTTAAAAAATCTTAAAACTAAACCCTACTGTACATTATTTAGATAATTACAATTATTTCATGTTTTGATCATGGAATCAAAAACATAACGGCGGGCGTTTAAGGGGTAATCGAAAACTCGGACGTTCTAGTGTTAAAAATAAAGAGCAGATGAGCATTGAAAAAATTAGATTGGTTGTAAGTAAATATTGCTTATTTAAAAGAAATGTCATATCTTATGAACTTTTATTAATGAATAAAATCAAAAGTGTGTCATATATTCGTCTTTCGTTACGTTATCAGTCATATCAACGAATTCTGTTTCTTCTTCGCCATCACTGTTACAATGATTCATAAGCAAATCAATCTTCCGTTTCATCTGGGGCTGCGGTAGCTCAGTGGTCAAGGTATCGGATCATGGCAGGCATGTCATGAGTTCGAGCCCAGTACCCCTACAGACCCGCTGTGTAAAGCAGCGATGCAAACTAGATCTGTCGAGAGCTGAAACTTTCTCCCGTGTAGTGTGGTAGTTAGGAGAGGGGGTGCCAGCTCAGGTGTCGTCCACGTCACTTGACCATGGTTCAAAATTACGTGGTCCGTCGCCAAAAGCCCTCGTGTAGCTGAACAGTGCGACGTTACTATTCACTCACTCACTTATTGTTCCGTTCCATCTAGATAGTTAGTATTCATTACATTTTATGATTTTTGAACTATGCCAGGTTGAATTTCCTTCCATGACTTTTTATCCACTAGCACACTATTCTAAACTGGCATGATGCATTTGGCTTCCTTTTGTAAATATTTTTTTTTCACATACATCCACATACTCTTTCTAACATCTATTTTCTTGCTCTTGAGGGGTTTAGTTCTAGAAGTATACATTTGCTCAAAAGCCTAGTATAATATGAGAGGTGTTCAAATGAAAGGGATTCGAATTGTATATTCATGAGATGTGTAGGTTCAGAAATGAATGAAATGCGTACAAAGTTTGTTAATCACCCAAAGGGCGTCCCATCGCTTAGGAATGCTACGAACTCCATCCGCGAAAAACGATGTGATTTTGGTTGATCATGGAACCATTTTAGAACTACAGCCTTTACGCTATCGTCAGAGTGAAATCGTTTACCCATTAGGCTAGCGTTTCTCAAACTGTGGGGCACGCCCCCGGGGAGGGGGCATGATAACTCTACGAGGAGGTTGCGAGCATATTGAAAAGACGAAAATAAAACAAAACAAAAACAGTCTGACAAAATAAAAAATAAAATACACATTTACATTGATATAATACACTTATAAATGTATCAGTATTTCACCATGTATATATTTTATAATTAATCATAACAATACTAAATTAAGAACAAGTTTGAAAGTTACCAGTGACCCCATGGGCTTGTCTTACAAAAAATCATATCCCCAAATTATATATAATATTCATCTTGATAATTTTTAAGGTTTGTAATTATTCTTTTAGCTGCCTGTTTAAAGCTACCCAAATCACTCCCGGTTTCGACGTAGGCTAACATATGTGATACATTGGAGAGGAAGGGGGGACGAAAAGAAATAAATACGCAAATGTTATGAAATAAGTAAATCCTTCGCAAACACTGTGAAGGTCCTTCTATTGCATTCCAAAGCCTTCGGCATAATTTTATGGATAGAAGTTCACACAAAATACCGTAATTCCAAAAGACGTATATATACGCCCGAAACAATTATCATTTAGGTTGAGCAAGACGTTTATATACGTCGATGGTGTTGAAGAGATGGAAGTCATGCTGTTGCTTTAAAGTCAAAGTATAGTGTTATTGAATTCAATCCATTGTTATAGTATGGAAGGGGACGCGATGAGAATTATGATTGGATATTGGGTCGCAAATACTGAAAGTTTTGCTTGCCATTAGGCTTTGAATTTTTAGGGCTTATGTGAGTTAGGACGTTTCCATTGCATGCTGACGGACTTTCGGCTGGAATTTATGGCACCAGGTTTCATCCTCTGCAACTATGTGCAGAACTAAGTTGCGACAGTCATCGTCGAAATGCAACAAATGTTGTAAACTCAGGCCCTTTTCATGTTACACCCTACGTTAAAAACTTTATTACAGCTTGTTGATCCGTTTTAGACGTAGTTGCATCCACACTAGTCGTTCTTAAATGAATGTCACGTCCTTATATATATATACGATAGCAGTTATCGCAAATCTATTTTCACACACGTGTGCTTGGTACATACAACTTTACTATCGCATTTGTTTCAAGAAAATATATTGAAAGCTGTTTACATGCGAAGTTTCAAATCACTTTCATTTGAACACGCCTTATAATTCGAATTAATGTCTTCAAGAGATAAGAGCATTACACGTGAAAACTTGAGGTTTTTCTTATATTAAACGGTACGCTGTATACTATGAATACACCAAAAATTGAAAAATGCAGTTTGGATGTATGAGTGTGCCTAATACGCTGGAATGTACACTATATAAAAAAAATTTTAATCCCGCTGAATCCCTTTTATAAAATATTTAAGTAGTACCAGCAATGGGTAAACCCTGATATTTCATAAATAAGAAATCGCCTGTATTTAAATTACCAAAAATTCAGCTAGTAAGCATCAAGCAAGGCTTGCAGTTAAACTACATAAATATTTACTATTATAAAAACATTACAACCTATTATTTTATACCACTAAAACTTATTGATTATTAAATTTCTTATTTGTATGTAGAAACCATTTTAAAGTAAATATTCATGTTTAAAGATAATTACTTGTTTAACCAATTAAGTATCTTTTGTTACTATTTCATCCTTATTTTGTTGAAAACGGTTTTAAGTGGTTTGAAATTTTAACTTTTTAAAAGTGTATTGTCTCTCTCATTATTTTTACGTATCTTATAAAACATTTTAAGTTTTTTAACAAATGTTTGGCGCAGTATAACCAAAATTGGCTCTTGCGCCATAAAACCCTAGACTCACTCACTCACTCATCCTTATTTTGTTTCTAAAATGGTCGATTTCTTTGGCAGAAATATGACATTAGATGGTAATTTCATTCACATGCAGCTATATATTTAACTTAATGCTTAAATATTTTTAACTAATGTTATTAATATTAACTTATACTCTTAAACGTAGCAATACAATACAAATATATTATTTTTACAGTCGATTTAATAATTAATGAAAAACTTAATTCGAATCATCAATATAAAATTTGTATTTATGTTACAAAAATGTAAGTTTTCATTTTTCTTGAGTCAAATTAAATAAAATATAAAATATTTCTTCCTTAAGGAAAGTGGACACCGTAGCCTTATGAGCATGGACACGGACTCGTAATGTGTCATGAGTTCGAGCCATGGTGCCGCTGAAGGCTAGGCCGTGGTAGCCTAGTCGTCAACGTAATGGACTCGTGGCTGGCGGGTCATGAGTTCTAGCCCAGTATCACAGAAGACCAGTCGTGTAGGGGAGCGATGCACGTTAAATCTGTTTATATCTCAAACTCCCCCCTGCCGTCGGTATGGTGTGTTAGTTAGGAGAGAAGGTGCCAGCTCAGCTGTTCTCCTCGTCACTTAAGCATGGCTCAAAATTACTCGGTCCGTCACCAAAAGCCCTTCGTGTAGCTGAACTGTGCGACGTTAATATTCACTCCACTCAATAACGCTGCTGAAGGCTAGTTGTAAAAAGGGGCTGGTGAACATTAAATTTCTCGTTGTTCAAAGTTCTCCGGTCGACATGGAGTTGTAGTTTGGAGACACGGATATCATCTCAGCCATCGTCCTCGTCACTTGACCGAAGCTCAAATACCGAGGTCTGTCTCTATTAGCCCTCGTGTTGCTTTATAGAGTGACATTAATAAACATTCATTCACCTGGTTAAGGATAAGTAAATGTGTCGTAATATTTTATTATCACTTTCCTATTAACAAATATACTTGATAATTCAATTATAAAAATTGTATAATTTTTTTTATATTATAGTGTCTTATGTAAAGATTGTTAATATAAGTTATTTTCAAGTGGTACTCCAAAAAATTTAGAAATATGTCGGAACAAATCGCTGTGTATTCGTTTAAGATGTTTAAAGAGACTCAATTCATGACGGTCACGTGATAAAGATAAACATTTGTCTTACATTCACTTCAAAATTGCCACGTACTTATTGTACTATTTGTAAAGTTAAGATAATTTTTTTAATTTAATGACTGGGGGTGAAGAGGCGTGTTTAAGTACAAAAAAAATTAATCAAACAGATTTTTAAAAAATTTTAAAAAGTCTTATTTATATATGTATTATTAAATCAAATATATTTTGCTTACTTTTATGCGTTATTATTTTTAACAGATGTATACTTTTAAAAAAAGTTTCTGCTAAGAGCAAAAGTTGGCAACAGCGAATTGCATGAATTGACTAGTTGGAATAACAGGATTGTCTGTATCACGTGACTATGACCTCACATGAAATTAGAAATCGATTAACTTGAAACACCTTATTGAAGTTATTTGACCAAGACGTCACATGAATTTACTTCCTGCTTTCTCTTTTTAACACAATTTGGGAATTTGGAATCTTTTATCATTTAGTTTCTACGTGGCATCGTAGAAATGACAAGAAAATCCTTATAATGAAACTAAAGCGTAAAAATTGGGTTTAAATCTCATGTACTTATTGTTCTCATTATTTTGTAAAATATTTCCTTTTATCCAAACTATAAATAGAAAAGCATTCATTTTTCCGTACCAGCAATATACATTGCATTATACACATGAATAGCTCTAAAATTTAATTTTAATGTTATCACACACATTTTTCAAGTGCAAGGGTAACAGAGCTTGTAATAGTTAATATGGTTATATTTTGCATAGCATGGATTTGAAAGCATTACATAATTCCGCCTGAAAAAATACCGTATAACCAAAAATAGTTTGTAAAACTCCTCATGGCACATACAAAAGATAAGAACAAGAACTAAGCAAACACAAATTTATAACTATTTCCATTCGCAATATAATTTTCAACCTAAAATATTCTTGTGCTATAGAGATAATAGCTCTTAAATTGAAACTTTTAGGCATATATACTTCTATAAATACAACAGAGAAAAAAGGATTTCCTATAAAGAAGACATACTGAGACTAGTCATTACATTCCTCTTGAATTTCAATCCTTATTTTTTTTCATTTTCAGACGAATCAAAAAGTTCTCATAGATAGAAACTTTTTTCCTATGATAAAGTTTTGAATCTTCTACGTATTTCGTGACTTCCATTTTAAGTAAAATGTTTGACATTCCGCATTGGTTACAGATGGCGCACTCGTGATATCATAAAAACTCGGAATGATCGCTCAGTCTTCAAGACTATTTGCAGCATATTTTTTTGAAGGGAATATATTTCTAGAAAATTTAAAACAGAACAGTTGCCGTATGAAAGAACATTTCTCACTGAGCATTGAGCTACATAGATAAAATTAATTTACTCATTTATACTCTCAATTTTAGTTTTATTTATTAAAAAAATAGTTATAGTTTTTTTTAGTTTTATTAATTAAAAAAATTGTCATAAAGTAGATGATTTCCAGATTATACTCTGATGTATTTTTAGTATCACAACACTTTTATAAAGGCTGTAAGGATTCCTGCATAATGTAATGTAGATCGGGGCTCGAAGACTCTATGCAATCAGTCTCAAAGAGCAAGACAGTTCTTCAGGAGCGATGAAAATTTTATTGCAGCAAAACAATCCTTAGAAATACAGAATACAACACACAAATTCGTTTCATAAATTCCCGGAAGGTCTTCACATATTCTTCAGTGCTCTCAGACACAACTATTAATACATAAAATACAATTAGGGTTAAGATTAATCGCAAGCATTCCCTCATCCTACTCAACAACCGAAGTGGTCACCTCTTCAACATTTAAATCAATCAATCAAACTAATCGCTAATCAAAACAAATTTGACTCAGTTTCGGTGAGCTACTCCCTATTTAAAGGTTTTTCGGATCTTTCGAAAAATATCCGCTTACGTCATAAATCGTGATATTAATAGGTTTCTCCACAAATTTCCAGAATAATCCATATGGTCGTAAACTCGCCAAAAAGGATGCCAACTTGGCTCTATCACCAAGATTTTGCCAAGTTTTTATTGTAACGCCATTAAAATGTAAGGAACGGCGTTGTGTGCTTGCGAATACTACCATTTTAATATAAAATAAATACAACATAGAGAAATATAAACGTATTACACATCCAAATGTTAATTATTTACACTACTTTAAGTACTCTTTACGCAATATTCATAAAAATATAATCGACATTTACATTTAAAAAAGGGTATTTACTATGATAGTGACTAAACCTTCATTTTGCAGATTTAAAAAGTAGGCTACGTGTAGTCAAACTATTTATGCTTAAAATATTACTTATTCTTCATTGGGACGATGGTAGCCGAGTGGTTATGATCTCTAACTCGTGGTTGACATTGTCGCGTCACGAGATTTACTTCTAATGAACACTAAGACCCATCAGGTAAAGGAGCTCAACATATTAAACCTGTCGAGGCTTAAGTTTTACCATTAGCCTGATGTGGACGTTAGAATTGAAGGTTCAGTTCAGATGTCATCTTCGTCTTTTGACCGGAGTTCAAAATTACAAGTTACACCACCAATAACCCTTGTGTTGCTTTAAAGTAGGGCATTGAACACTCATTCACATTCACACTACATTTAAACGTTTGTCGCACCTGTGCAGGAGCCTCAGAATTCCAATATTATACTTTTCTGCTACCAGCAAATTAAGGCAGGTGCTCAAATCAAATCGTTATTGGAAGGATAGCCACTGAAAACGGAGGCTTTCTGGAGAAATTGAGCGTTTTCACAACTCACGCACTCACTCTGCTGCTAGAATTCAGTTTGCTTCTGGATGAATTCTAGTGGGAAGAATTTTGATCTCCCATCCTATAGTCCGGACCTTTCTCCTCTTAGTTACCATCTTACTGTTGACAATAACTCGGATGTTGTCCTTATCACTGGAGTGCAGTTCCAGATTACGAGACTCTTCACTAATAGCCCACGTGATGCTTTAGAGGGCGAAGTTAATAAAAAAACAATAATTACGATGTATTAATTTTTTTATTATTTGAATTCTGGAAATGAGATAGCGAGTCTTAGGATTTAAGAAAGCATTAGATCATAGAAACAATATTACATTTTTTATTCAATTTGATCACGAGTTTTTGTGTTTAGCAAACATATTTTGTAATCCTACCCACTAACGCGAGATAATAAAAGTATGAGCTGTTTGAGTGTATAGATGTAAATCATTTTTAAATGTTAATATTTGTAAATGGATATAATATTACTGATATTAATACAGTAGTTACAGCCCAAAGAACTTACACTTTGCAATGGATACTAGCCCACGAAGACATCTTTGGCAATTAGAAGGCTGATAATCTTACCAAGGAGGCCCGAAATTGGCCACAACTTGTCATTAGCCTTACCCTTGCTGATGCTGATGCAATAGCCAGGCGTAAGCTCTCCTCCCATTCAGTTAAGAAGCACTTCATTCCAGATCTTAATTGTAAACCATAACCGCCATAAACAGACTACGTACACTTTAAATGGATGAAAATTTCCCCTGATGATCAATGAAGGTATAATACTTAGCATCATTGTCCTGACATTCAACTTTCTCTTGACCTTATTTTTAATTGTTCGTCTGTATTGGCTAAGCGCCATAGCAAAAACCTAAACCCCAAAGACCATCAACTGCTTTATTCGCCAAAGGTCGTCATCATAGAAAGGACAGTTTTGGGTGCCTTCGGCGCCTTTTGATTTCACTGAATGGAAAAGCCTAGAACTGCATGGACGAGACAATAACAACAATATTTGTAAAGAATATGCACACAATTAGTATGCATAAACCTTAAATATAAAAAATAACTCATCTACTCTTGAGTTACTAATCACATTTAGATTTTAAATTCATTTCACAGTCTTCTTAATGGCTCAAATGTAGAAAACGCCCCTCTTAACCCCAAAGTTGTGGGTTCGATCCTGGTTAGAATAAAAAATCGTGGGACATGCATGTCATATGACTATGTGAAATATAAAATAGCCCTTGAATATCAATTTGGCTTTGAAGCTCATGGCAATATTTAGCATCTAACATGAGCTTGAAACGAATAAATTTAAGCTTTGAAAATTTGGTAGCGGGAACCGCCAATAGATGGAGCCACCAATGAAATGTCTCTTCAGCCTGGAGACTTGGTGTGTCTGCTAAATCTTAGCTGCCAAAATGCAGCCTATTTGAAACAACATATTCTTTACACAGTACAGTAAAACACATACTTTTATTGAAACTTTATTAAAATTCATATATTTTATCAACACTTTTTATTCTTCCTTATAATTTCTTTTTTGGTGGCTGGGTGGCGTGTTTGGTTTGTCGCTGGCACCAAAGGTAGCGGGTTCGACCCTGACCCAAGTCGGTGGATTTTCATGATGCAGAAAACTGGCAGCGGACATGTCGTATTATTATACATGTAAAGATGTCTAGATTCTCTGTTGGGCTTAGGTACTCTCGGCAAATTTAATTCCTAGTACAGGTTCGCATCGTTCAAGCTCAGGTGCCTCCCTCAAAGAAGGAAACTGGGTGTCAAAATTACCTGTGGCGATTGGTATTTACCTATATGGTGCCGCACTAAAAAGAAATACCCGCTTCCGGGAAAGGTACTTGGTCAGCAATGGTAAAGCACCAATCCGCAGCCCATTAAAAATATTAAAAAATTATTTAACTTCTATTAAAATCAACGTTTATTTTATCAATCATATGAATATGAAATGTTGAATAATTTCTTAAAAATGCTGTTGCATAAAATAATCCATTTCAAAATGCTTACTGCTATGAATAATATAGTATTAAAATATTCACAGTAAAGTATTTACTCAATATTTTTGAAAATATTTTTATTTACTTTTAATAACCAAAATTAAAAATTTATTTATATTTGGCTCGGAAAAAAGAAGTCAAGAAATATTACTCTGGATACGAAATTTATAAATAATGAAAGATTTTTGTTTTAAATGAGGAGTTATTTAAAAATATGCTTTATAACTCCTGTCCATCGGAAAATATAGAGAAAAATGGATTAGATTTAATCTTGTTTTATGAATATATATATAATATACTTAAATGTTTACCTAGGCTTCCAAAGATTTTTGTGAAAGTCAACTTGAATAAACATCAAAAATACTTTAATGCGCATCTGTTTTATTTTCAGAAAACAATTCACCCCAAAAAATTATCTGTAGCTTATTTCTTCAGCACTTTTAGAATTTATTAAAATTTTCAAAGAAAGCTACTAATATATTAAGACAAAAATTTTTTATTGAAAAATACTTTTTTTTTTTGGAAAATACATATTAAGTACTAATCAGCAATAAAGGTTTATAATGAACAACCATTTTTAGCCGTTAATAAAAGTACATTTTCTCTTTTAATCAGAATTCTTCAATGGAAACTTGTTAGTTCGCAAACTCTTCATCTTTAACATTTTTAATCCTGAATATTTAAAAATGTTCATAAAATTTAAATTTATAAAAATGGTGGAGTTGCATTTCATAAATTAGGAACGATATGTTTGTGTTTTGCTTTTTAATAAGAGAATGTGTTCCCGATAAAGAGCGGATATCAAATAAGATTTTAACTGGAACATCTTTTAAAAATTTCGAATGAAAATTAATACACAAAGTATTAAGACAAACTTTCATTTATAGATTAATTTGCTTTCAACATGAAATGTATTCTTAAAATTGCTTTCGTATACTTTAAATAAATAGCTTTCAAATTCAAAACCTTTTTTTAACATTTAAATCCTTTAATTTTATTTCTGTATTTAGCTTTATTTATATACTTATCCTGCTACTGTTCTACTACAAGTATTATATACTATAGTACTCATTTCTCTCTTCTAATAAATTTGTGTTTTGGTATAAATCTTTTTACGACAATAACGAATAGATTTTCCCCTTCATGTTAAAAAAAATTACAGTATGTTATTAAATATCTTCAATTTTTTTAAACAATTACATTATATACACAATATAATAAATTTATATAAAACAGGGGGTAAGTTTTCTCCACGAAAAATGTGTTCCAAGCACTTTAACATTTGACAAAGTCAAACATAGACTAAACTAATTATGATGAAGATAAATTTAAGTCTATAGTATTTATTGTGTGTGAAGGAACACTGAAATTTATTAACGTACCTTTTTATTTAAACACGAGAAAGTATTCAAAAGTTAGTTATTAGTTAAGCCTAAAACGTGTAACATTTTTGCAGTAGAGTGGCTACGATAACCTTTCTGTGGTATTGCGCTCTCCTCTCTTCTAAAAACGATTTATATGAGATCAAGTAGTAGGTGGCTCGCCAGAGAGGTTGCTGTATTTTGTAGGCGTATGCATTCAATAATCAGCTATTTAAAGAAATGACGTTTGTAGAGCAGAAAATAATTATTAAATTTTGTGTTCGCTAGAAAAAGAGTGCTTCAGAGACGAACGAAATGTTGAAGGATATGTACAGCAACGGTACACTATCACGAACACGAGCTTTTGAGTGGCAATGACATTTCAGGGAAGGCAGGAAAATATAGCTCTCTTTGAACGTCCACAAACTTCCCGTACCACTGAAAACATTGAAAAGGTTTCTGCCATGGTACATTAGAAAAAGCTTCAAACAACGACGGGGTGAAAACGAAAAACTGTTTTGCCACATTCTCCTTAATTCCCTAGTCGATTCTAATCTGTAGATGAAATTAAAAGTGCATCACACACAGGTTGAATTAAGGTACATGGCTAAAAATGAATTCCAGAATTGTTTCGATTGCCTTTACAAGCGATGGTAAAAGTGTTGTTGCTCAAGGGTCTTATTTCAAAGGATTATGTTTTTCAGCTATTTAATTGGTAATATTTTTTAATTCATAAACTCAGTCCGAGAACATCTGAATCCTACATCGTAAAATATTTTAAATTTTGTATGTGTTGTATATTATTATAAAGTCAATATCAGAAAATTAGAATTTTTGTTAATTTTACTTTGCCTTTTGTTTAGTGATACACTAGAATAGCTAAATGTTCAGATATAATTAGGAAAACTCGTATTCAAAGAAAATGCAAAGTATTAAAATTTAGTGTCCAAGGAACACATAGCGTGAGTTTTAGCACATCGAAACTGCTCTGTCCACAGCTGTATATCAAGAACGATTTTCTATCTGATGGTCAAAGTTTCTGTTACATTTCGATTGCGATATCGTACGTCGGATGTCACATGGCCGCGCTGAAGAATTCTTGCACAATAAGAGCAGATGTCAGCTTCAAAGAGATTGTTTAATTGGATTGAAAGAGGCTAGAGGGTGAATCAAAGAATCGCTCGACATTTGGGTTGAAGCGATGCGGTGATAAAAGTATGGGCAAGAATACGTCAACAATGGGAGATATCAGAGTCAAAACACACGGTAGTGGTCGACTGAGGGCTACAATAGAGCGGGAATATAGAGAGATTGTCAGAACTGTGTTTTCACAGCGTCGGATTCCTCGGAACCAACTATCCAACGTGTGGCCCTCCCACATGTCTCGCATGGCACTCCACAGACGGCTAAGGGCCGTATCACACATACATTTTTGGTGCAACTTTTTCATCCTATCTGAGGGTGAAGAGTTGCCGTAAGCAAAACTGCATGCTCTGACGTCAGCCGTGCTCTTCATCCACATTGGAAAATTACTCCCCGATTTTTCTGCTTCGGAAAACGAATATCCAAAATTATTTCATTTATTTCGCTCGCGCTTTTGTTGAAGGGCGTTAACAGAAATGGAGCACCATTCTATTTAAAATATTATGCAACATATCTGATGCGAATGACGAAATTAAAGCCGCCATCTTTCTTATGATGTAGGGTGCTGAAGAACCCCATTGGCTGTAATTTCAAGTAACTTTTATTTGGAACAACCTTTTGAACTCACTAGCAAAAAGTTGTTCAAAAGCCGTTGCTATGGCAACTGAGTAAAAACTGCATGGACCAAAAATTGCTCGTAACATGTGCGTGTGATACGGCCTTAAGGCAACTGAATTCACTCTCACTTCGATCGTTGAGTCGCTTATCTTTCCAGATTACTTATCTTTACCGTCAAATACGATTCTAGTGGTGCTGGGCTTAATCAACGTGGAGCTATGCTGGCTGGGAATGTACCGTTTTTAGTGAAGAGTGCCGTTTCCAATAGTGTTAGACAAACGCACACGTATCTGGATACGTCCAGAAAAGCGTGGAGATCATGCTTTGACTACAGTATGCCACTTAAGCCCGCAACAGGACGCTATGGTCTGGGATCTCATCGTCTTTGATTGCCGAACTTCTTTGGTAATCGCTGCTGGTGCAATAACTACCAAATCAGTAGCACATTGATACGTTAAAGCCAATGTGTTATGTAGTACGTAGATAGTATTGACGCCAATTGTCTTGGAACATTCTGTTCAATTGTTTTACAAGCTATATAGATTTTGTAAAGTCAGCTACCTAATTTTCTTTCTAGACATAAAGTATTTTTATGGCGCATGTCTGATCAAGTAAATTACTGTATACTATGAGTTAATTTTCATTTTAATGTAGTAAATCCTGTACGCCTTCATAAATTATGTACTTTTTCCTTGCTTAAGACACTGCTTCTCAAACTTTCAACATCTGCGACTCAATTTTGGATCATAATTTTCATCGCACCCCCTCCACACATAACAATGTATTGAATTCCATAATAATATTCTTCGACGCTAATGCTCTAATACCATTTGAATTATAAACCGTACAAATTTTCAAGAGAAGTATTAAATTTTGTATATGACAAGCCTATTAGGGGGTCACTAGTAATTATTAAACTTGTTCTTAATTTGGTATTGAAGAATCGATAAGCCAATACACATTGTGTGGTACTGATACATTTATAAGTATATTATATAAGTGTAAAATTGTATTTTGCTTTTTATTATGTTATTAATAACTTTTTTAACAATCTTTTATTTTTAACTTTTCGATGTGCTCGCGCCCACTCGGTACGATTATTACTTCCCACTAGGAGAGAGAGGCGGCCCCACAGTTTGAGAAACGCTGCCTTAAAGGTATTTGGACAGGTTTATTTTGGAACTAGTTTGTTATCACGGGGCACTCGCCAAGTTGTTTATGCCCGCCAAGATGGGCGATAACAATACAATACGGTTACCTTGATGCTTTTGGAATATTGCACATTTCCATTACTTTTTAATTGATATTAATTCTCAATGTTAATATACATTATGTAATTATTTTATTAATAATATAATATAAAAATACAATTATTATTATATATAAAGGGTGTTTTTTTAGAGGTATAGAACTTTAAATTGCAATAAAACAACGATGTATTATTCGAATGACATGAATTTTTTTTATTTGAAAGATAATCTTGTGGCATTACATTTTAAATATGATTTCTGGCATACGACTGCCACGGCTGGCTCGGATGTAGTCCAATCTGGACGTCCAATTTTCGATGACTTTTTCCAACATTTGTGGCCGTATATCGGCAATAACATGGCGAATGTTGTCTTCCAAATGGTCAAGCGTTTGTGGCTTATCCGCATAGACCCATGACTTTACATAGCCCCACAGAAAATAGTCTAGCGGTGTTAAATCACAAGATCTTGGAGGCCAATTCACAGGTCCAAAACGTGAAATTAGGCGGTCACCAAACGTGTCTTTCAATAAATCGATTGTGGCACGAGCTGTGTGACATGTTGCGCCGTCTTGTTGGAACCACAGCTCGTGGACATCATGATTGTTCAATTCAGGAATGAAAAAGTTAGTAACCATTGCTCTATACCGATCACCATTGACTGTAACGTTGTGGCCTTCATCGTTTTTGAAGAAGGATTCCACCAGCCCATAAAGCGCACCAAACAGTCAGTTTTTCTGGATGTAATGGTGTTTCGACATACACTTGTGGATTAGTTTCACTCCAAATGCGGCAGTTTTGTTTGTTGACGTAGCCATTCAACCAGAAGTGCGGTTCATCGCTAAACAAAATTCGCTTATGAAAATCGGGAACAACGACAATCTCGTTTTGTGCTCATTCGACGAATCTACGCCTTGCTTGATGATATTTAAAATGTAATGCCACAAGATTATCTTTCAAATAAAAAAAATTCATGTCAATCGAATAATACATCGTTGTTTTATTGCAATTTAAAGTTCTATACCTCTAAAAAAACACCCTTTATAATGTAATAATCATATTGTATTCTTTATTTATAATCATTTTTTTACTATTTTTATTATAAATACTACGTTCTTTATTTATAATTATTATTTTGTGATTCATTTATAATTGTGGTATTTATTTATAATTATGTTACATGAGTATTCTTATGAATAATTTTTATATTACAATACGATGATTTTATTCTTTTTATAATTATTATCAAATTATATATGTTTATTATATATAATTATTATTAAATCATACTATATGAATATTATATATAATAGCTATTAAATTATATTACAACATTATTGTTATATACTGCATATAATCTTAGTACATGTAACTATTTATTATATTATATTGTTATTCATTATTTATTTATTGCTTGCTCTTGGTTATTCTCAATTTCTTCCTATATTCTTCTTTTGAAATATATTTCAATGTATTTCAAAATAATTTTTAAAAATTTTTCCTGATGATTAAAGCCGCCATCTTGGATTCCATTCCTGCGACAACAAGCGCTGCTTGGAGTGATTCCTTTATTGTGATATCAAACTAGCACCTTTAATTTTTTGTTGTATTCCCAAGCAAACAAGTACAATATAGTATTTTCTGAGGAAACACCCGTAATTCTTTTTCAACCACATTTTCGATATCCCGGTATTTTCCCAAACTTGGCTATCCTTCGGCTTATATTAGAGCAAGTTTTCAGGACTCCATTACACACACACACACATAAATAAAACAAAACACGGAAATATTTAAATAAGCCTACTAAAAATAAAAAGTGAATTAATTACTGCTAGAACTCCAGTTGGTTCGTAATCATTTATCATTATACTATACATATCAATCTAAGCCCAGGCTTAGAGAAAATTTAAACAAACTGCCTGATTCTCAAACTCTCTCTAGTTAAATGGGAAATAAATTAAATTCCTTCCTTTAATTTCTTTCGTATCGACTGTCTTACAGTTCAACTAACTTGAAAACAAATTGTGAGAAAGAGGCAGAGTTTGTTTCGATCTGTTTTGAAATAAGATTTAGTTCTTTTCGAATGAATATTTATTACTTTGTTGATTTGTTTTCTTTTCGGAACTTCAGTATGGAAGTGAATACAGTTTATGGGGATTATTTGTCATCCATTGCCTTCTTTCCACTCCTGAATAATGATCTATTTATTTTATGGACTTGCAAACTTCATGGGAAAAATTAAAATATGTTTATTCTTTATTTTCTTTTGGAATTCAATCGCTTAATCTTTTATAATACTTGACTGCTACTTCCATTCATATTTTAATGTTAAGCGTAGATAATTATAGTTGTGTGGTAACTATTCACTGAGTGGCCAAAATATGATCATATTTTTAATACAATTTTGGACCATCTTTTGTCATTAATATTGCATGAATTCTTCTTGGCTTAAATTTATGAGTTATTGGTAGATAGCTTGAAGAATTTGAGACCACATATCGGATGAAATGCACTTTTTAATCTTCAAATTGGAAAGTTTTGGATCCATCTGCCTGATGCCCCCTTCTATCTCATGCTACAGATTCTCGAATGTATAAAGATCTGGTGATTGCAGTGCTGGTTAACTTAACAAGGAAATGTTTGTGTCATGCTCTTCGAACGACAGTGGGTGATCGGTTAACGAACACTTTCACGAAAGATTTTTGTGTTCGGACAACGAACATATACTCGGAGGTGATCAGGGATACACCCCTGAAATTATGGATGAAATTTTGACTACTGCTAAATATCTGGAATTGCAGGTAAACGAGAATGACATAGAAGAGCTCATAATGGGACATGAAGATGAACTGACGACAGAACAACTCCAAGAAATTTTGAATCAAGAACACCAAGAAACACAGCGAAATGTGTCTCCTTCTGAACAAGAGGAAGACGAAAGAGGACCAATGCCGAGATCTGCGATTAAAAATCTTTTGAAAAAGCGGGCGGATGTCAGAGCAAAGGTCTTGCAATGGCATCCAAATCAAGCTGATGTCAGTAGGGTTGGGGATCTTTACAACGACAATGCTATTAATTACTACCGGAAAATCCTGAAAAAGAGAGGATAGCAATCAACGTTGGACATATTCTTCATCGCCCCATAAGCAAAAAATGAAAAGGACTGATTAATATGCAAGACTATATGTATGTATTATTTTTTAAAGACTTATTTTGAAATTATACATTTTTTAAAATATAATTTTTAGGGTCTTCAGAACGAATTAATCGATTTCACATTGAAGTCTATGGTGAATCGATGATCGGTTAACAAACAATTCGGATAGCGAACATAGTCTTGTAACGGATTACGTTCGTAAACCGATCACCCACTGTATATGTAGACCAGTTCTCAAAATTTCTATACTTGTGACCCAATTTTCATTTATAATTTCCTTAGCCCCCTTCCCCACTCCCATCCCTACAATAAAAATGTATTGAATTCATTAATAATATACTTTGACGTAAAGCTACAATGCGGCTTATAAACCGTACAAATTATCAAGATAAATATTTAAAACTTTGCATTTTTCTTTTACAACATGTCAATAGGGGGTCACTAGTAGTTATTAAACCTGTTCTTAGCTTAGTACTGTTAAGGTATCCGACTGCGTTCGAAACCGTGATTTTAAAAAATGCGCATAGATGGATGATTTTCATGATATTTAGTGTCACTCAGTTTAGAATACATGCATAAAATTGTTTTAATCACATTTTGACAAAAAAAATTATTTAAATATAATATCTTGGCAAAAAATTAACTTAGAATAATCTTTTTTTTTCAAATGTTCTCCTTTTGGGAAAAATGGTTCTATTATGAAAATATTGTGCCTGTATATAGCTCAGACCTCTCTAATGAGGCGCAACTAGAATTTTTGAAAAATTCACATTATATTTTCAGAGTTACCACCCATTGAAATAATTTGCGTTTTTTTCTTAAAATTGCTCCCCTCTGTTGTCGTAAAATATGAATAAACCCACTTCTAAGTTATGTATTTCAAAAATTCTAGTTTAACCTCTGAACAGATGTCCGAGCTATATACACGTATAACAGTATTATAATAGAAGCATTTTTCACAAAAAGAGAACATTTGGAAAAAAGATTATTCTACATTAATTTTTTGCCAAAATATTGTATTTAAATAAATTTATTTGTCAAAATGTATTAAAAACAATTTTATGTATATATTCTAATTTTAGTGACACTAAATAGCATGAAATTTATCCATTTATGCGCTTTTGAATATCACGGTTCCGAACGTAGTCGGATACCTTAAATTAATTATAAAACATATTGTGTAGTACTGATACATTTAAAAGTGTACTAAATCAGTGCGAATGTGCATTTTATTTTTATGTCAGAATATATTTTGTTTTGCTTCCTTGCAATAAATTTATAATTTTAAAATCTTTTGTTTTCTACTTTTCGATATAATCGCGCTCACTCGTAGGGTTATCACGCCCCTTAGAGGAGCGTGCCCACGGTTTGAGAAACACTGCTGTAGACAGTGCCAGCTGTATCCCATAGAGAATTGCCCTTCTGAAAGTATCCATCTCTGACAGAGTATTTTAATAATATAAAAGGATGTACTTGATCACACAGCGATAACACTGGGATACCCTTGGAAATTTAGACATTCTTTTACATGAATCAAGCAAAGAAAACATCCCACACACTATAATAATGCCTTCAGTAGCTTGAAGAGTTGTGACAAGGAAGGTGGTGCCTATGCTTTCGTTCTGTTTTTTTTTCAATATTCGCACCCTATATTTTGCATAATGTAATTAAAAAGCGATTTATCGGGCCACTTTAAACTTTCTAGTCATCTACTGTCCAATCCTTGTGCTTCTTTGCGAACTGTAGACATCTGCTCTTGTTCAATACCGACAGTAGAGGCTTTCGAACAAGCAGTCGGCTACTATAGCCTATACGATGTAATGTGGGGCAAACAGCTCAGTCGGAGATTTTGCAGTTGCTCTTTGATTAAGATTCACCACAGTTTTACTTAGGGTTTCTGTTCTGTTAAATTAGACAACTTTTGCAATTTTTCTTTCCAAACGAACTTTTAGTAGCTTGTGACGACCACAAACCTGGCGTTGAGACGCGGTTTTCTGTTTGGGAATCCGCTCTCTGTAAACACATTATTAACTACTACTCTCGAACACTTCAAAAGAGCAGCAGTTTTGCTAATACACAAGAACCTGTTTTTGTGCGGTCCTTTTTTATGCGATTTTATTTTTGTATGATTTTTTTGTGCGATCTTTTTTTCATGCGGTGTATGAATTTCAACGGTTTGGGCGCCACTGTAAAACTTTCTATCAACACACTAGCCGCACGCACTTGATTGAAGACTAAACTTTCAATGACAGTTGACATTATCAATAATTTGATAGGTTATGGGAGCGGACAAGAATTGAATTACATTATTTGAAAACGGATACAATATAAGCAGGGATCCAGCTTTCCTAAAAATTGGAAAAGCCTTTTCTTAAAATAGCTGCCAATTAAGAAAGAAGTTTGAAATTCCAAGAAGAGCTTCGATCGTGCATTTCTGGTTATCGTGACATTCACAAGCAACAGACCAAGCGACCGTCTTCATAAAAACTTATCACTTACTTTATGGTGTCAAAAAGTAAATAAATTGTAATTGTGTATCTTCCAGTGACGCGAAAGTGATTTTGAACTAATTTATTATAAGAAGATGTGTGCTTTGGATTATTGTGAATTACATACGAGTATTTTGAAAATTTCTCCATGTATACAATGAGAAATTTTATCTCTTTAAAATATTTCCATGTGGAATTTAATTATTAACTTTCTTTGGAAGTACTTTCTCATAAAATTTGTAAGCAAATGACATATTTTTTAAGTGCGACTTTTTTTATACCGTCCCTCTACATCGCATAAGAAAAGTTTTTTGTAGCATGCCGACAAAATCAATTGTTATATGTAAGTATTTATGAAATTTTCGAATATTTTTTTGTGCGATTTCTTTTATACGGCCCCTATCTGTTGCACAAAAGCAGGTGTTACTGTACTGGCGCCAACGTTTTAAGCCAGCAATACTCAAACTGCGGGCCCGCCGAGCCTCTTTAAGTGGACCGGTCATGAACTATTGCTTTGAGAAATATACTTATTTAAGAACATTGTATTAAAAATTTAATGGGAAGTTATGTGTCAAGGAATCAAATATATCAATTTTGCTTTTTGCTGTCGGTGTAGTAGGGGTACAAATTTATATTCTTTTACTACTTGAAACGTATACGGTAAGTGATAATAGTCAACAGTAGAGTAGTGACCATTTTTTGGGTGAAACTAATTTTTAACTATCTTTCATATCTTGCAAGCGAAAAATATTCCAAGAAAATTTGTTGTTTCAAATTCATTGGGAGGGTGACTATATTTTGTAGTGAATAACATACACGGATCAATAATTGCGTGATTGATCACGAAAGTGCTGTATTTATAAAATACCAATAAACAGGAATCGCATTCAATGACACTTTTCTTCGAAGATCTCTTTTAAGAGGTGATAAATAGGCTTTCTTGGATAACCTTTGCAACAGCAACAAAGTGTTTTTTCAGTGGTAATATCCCAGTGGTAACAAAGACATCCTATGAAGTTTGTTATATTATTGGTAATCATATGAAACCGTTTACTAATGCAGAAATTGTGAAGGAGAGTTTTTTTAAATGCTTCTAATTTAATGTTAGTGAAGAAAATAAAAAATATATATATAAAAAAATAATTATTAAAAAAAGTAAAACAGGAGTTAAAATATTTTGATAAATTTTCCATATTTAAAATTTTCAAAGTTACCTTGGTCTTAAAGCATCCCTTCTCCCCCATTTATCCTCATGTCGTAGCCCGTGTGAAAGAACTAACATATGCATGCGGCTCGCGTGAAATAGTTGGCGAATGTATGCGGCCCAGCAGAGTGGCCGCGGTAGCCGAGTGGTATAGGTATCGGACCGTGGCTTGCTTTGTCACGGGTTCGAGCCCAGTACCACTAAAGATCCGCCGTGTAGGGCAGCGATGCACGTTAAATCTGTCGAGAGCTGAAACGTCCTCCCGTTGGTGTGGTGTGGTAGTTAGGAGAGGGGGTGCCAGCTCAGGTGTCGTCCCCGTCACTTGCCCATGGTTCAAAATTACGTGGTCTGTCGCCAAAAGCCCTCGTGTAGCTGAACAGTGCGACGTTAATATTCAATCAATCAATCAATTGCGGCCCAGCAGAAAAAGGTTGAGTTACCCTGTTTTAAGCGCTACAATTATCTCGCGTTCAAACTAAATTAAATCACGGTTTCTTCTTATTTCTTCTCAAGCAACGCAGTGTTACTGATGCTTCCTGTCCCTGTTATCTCTAGTAATTGATTTCGAAACCCCTAATGGCAACTACGTGAAGTTATAGATGATCTACGTAAAAGTCGTCATAATAATTTGACCACTTAGTGTATATGTTACCGTAAAAGTGTAAAATTAGTTATTTCATAGAATCACTAAATATTTCATGAAATAACTAGACAAGTCTGTTAAAGTATATAAAACTATTGAATTTCATGATTTAACTATGTATTTTTTTTCTATAGAATAACGATTACTTCATCGTTAAAGTAGGAAATACGGCACACGAAAGGTGCCCTTTAACTAGTTCTAGCTGCTTTTAGTCACTTTTGAAACCCAATTCAAGGGGTCATCAGAGCAATCCTTGCTCTAATAAACAATGAAAAGTAAAATTAAGCTACTTCATAAAGTTCAAATTAATATTCTCTTACAATTTTGTTAGAAAAAATTTACACACACACAATGTTTTTATGAAGCAACAAATTTTCTTCCCAGAATGTATTTTTTGATAATATTTAAATATAACAAATTCAGCAGCAAATTCTTTTTTTTTCCTTTCTGTTTATCTAATGTTAGCAATATGAGCAATAATAAATTATATCATCTTATATTTTCCTTATTATTTATCAATTAACCATCTGCAATAGGGATCAAATGTATTTTTCGAGAGATTTTAGCTATTCATGATCAATTAATTTATAAAATAACTTGGAAATTGTTTATTTTTAACTTTAATGGTCTATCATTAGTTATTTTATAGAATAGCCAGTTATTTCATAGAATACCTGGGTAAAGTATGAAATGTTTAATTTAATATATACTTTAATTTTTCTCACTATTTTATGAAATACCAAGTTATTGTATGAAATAACTGAATTATTCACCTTAATGGTAGCATATATATATATATATATATATATATTGGAGTAAAGAAACTCATTTACTTCCTTGCACACTCATCAAGAGATCTCTTAAATAATGTTTAATTAGTGGGAAAAAAAGGTAAAAAAAATTTCTATTATCTTAAACATTGCAGAAAATTCAATGTTTGTGAGAATACTTAATATTATTTTTCTGTTTGTTGTTTGTATAACATGCACTAATGCATTTTTGCATTAATACATGATTGTATTACTATCAGTTATAGTTATTTCCATAGGAGTTCTTTAAATACATTTATTTGCGTGTAACTCTTTTGTGTAACAGAAAATTATAATCATACAATTTCAATATAATCCAAATAGCACACACACATGCACAAATGTTAACAGAGACGTTATAGTTGTTTCTTAGAATTTATTGAACAAATTTCATGATTACAGCATTTTATTAAAATATGTGACTATATATACACAAAATTCACCGTTTTGGTGAAATTTTTGAAAATTTCTTTTATGCTGTTTTTTTATAGCCCACACAATTAAGATTCCACTCTATTTTTCTTTTTACGGTATTTAAAAACAAAGTTATGGCATGATTGGTAAACTGGAAATGGAGTTTACAAAACCGGAAGTAGAGCCCTACACAAAATATTTTTAAGAAATTGAATTGAATTTTTCAAAATATGTTTCAAATAGTTCTATCTGTGTTATGAATCAAAATCTAATATGTGTGTATATATATTTATGAACTTAATTGCTTTTTACGAAAAAAACATCATTAATTTTTAAATAAATCGTGTTTTTGCTTAAAATTTGGCATAATTAAAAAACTTTCAGAAGTATTACAAATATTTTAATTTCTAACACATATAAAGATGTTATTCATGAACTGTTTCAATATTATTTGAATACGTTTATTAGAATTTTGTGTAACTGCAATTTTTCATCAAAATTTCCATAAAAAAGACAGTTGTTATAGTCTATAAAACTCTCCATAAAACCGCAAAAGGTTAAAAAAGTCCAAACTAGTTAAGCATGACACTAAAGAGATCCTGACCTGTAAATATGATGAGTTAAAAAAATGTACAGTTAGTAGAAACTTTTTTATACTGTATTAAAAGCATTAAATGCATTTTCTGAGAAACTATCTTTTTCAATGTTTTGCTTCATGGTAAAGTTCGATACAAGTTTTCTTTTTAAGGTATCCGACTACGTTTGGAACCGTGATTTTAAAAAAGCGCATAAATGGATAATTTTCATGATATTCAGCGTCACTTAGATTAGAATACATGCATAAAATTGTTTTAATGACATTTTGACTAAAAAAATTTATTTAAATATAATATTTTGTTAAAAAATTAACTTAGAATAATCTTTTTTTTCAAATGTTCACCTTTTGGTTCTATTATAATAATATTTTGCCTGTATATAGCTCAGACCTCTCTACAGAGGCTCAACTAGAAATTTTTGAAAAATTCCCATTATTTTCAGAGTTACCACCCATTCAAATAATTATTGGCGTTTTTTTTCTTAAAATTTCTCCCTCTGTTGTCGTAAAATTTGAATAAACCCACTTCTAAGCAATATATTTCAAAAATTCTAGTTGAGCCTCTGTAGAGAGGTCTGAGAAATATACAGGCAAAATATTATTATAATAGAAGTAATTTTCACAAAAGAAGAACGTTTGGAAAAAAGATTATTTTAAGTTAATTTTTTGCCAAAATATTATATTTAAATAAATTTATTTGTCAAAATGTATTAAAAACAATTTTATGTATATATTCTAATTTTAGTGACACTAAATAGCATGAAATTTATCCATTTATGCGCTTTTGAATATCACGGTTCCGAACGTTGTCGGATACCGTGATATCAAAGAGTAAAGAGTTTTACCGTGAGGCTGTTTTCGTTTAATGTTAATGAATAGGATCCGAATTCGGATAATTTTTTCAGATATAAAATAAATGAAAATTTAACATGATATTCTGGTTTCACTATCCTTTAGAGAGCAGAATTTTTTATCATACTTTCCGTTTTTTTCTTCTATACCGTAATGTTAAATGGACTATGCCTTCCTGTATTAAAATGAAAAAGAAAGTATTCATGGAATATTTTGAAATTTTTGAAAACACTATATTGTTAAAAGATACGAGCCATAATTCTACAATTTTCCATGAAAATTGAGGCATTTTTCTGGCTGAAAAGGAGCTTCGCGTTTAGTTGAAGTCCCGTACTTTTACCGAAAACAGCCTTAAGATATTGAATTGAAATTTTCAAAAAATGTTTTATATAGTTTTATCCGCAGTCTAGAGTATTATCTAATCTCTGTGTATATATTTATGTATTTTGTTGCATTTTTTGTGAGAAAAAACATTAGTTTCTTGTAAAAAAAATTGAGTTCTTGTATAAAAAAATGATATTTTTCAAACACTTTCAAAAGTATTACAAATATTATTGCTCTAAGCACAGATACTGATGCTATTTATGTACTGTATAAATAAAGGGTGGTTTTTTTAGAGGTATAGAACTTTAAATTGCAATAAAACAACGATGTATTATTCGATTGACATAATTTTTTTTAATCGAAAGGTAATCTTGTGGCATTACATTTTAAATATGATTTCTGGCATATGACTGCCACAGCTGGCTCGGATGTAGTCCCATCTGGATGTCCAATTTTCGATGACTTCATAAGCGAATTTTGTTTAGCGATGAAGCGCACTTCTGGTTGAATGGCTACGTCAACAAACAAAACTGCCGCATTTGGAGTGAAGCTAATCCAAAAGTGTATGTCGAAACACCGTTACATCCAGAAAAACTGACAGTTTGGTGCGCTTTATGAGCTAGTGGAATCATTGGTCCGTACTTCTTCAAAAACGATGAAGGCCACAACGTTACAGTCAATGGTGATCGGTATAGAGCCATGATTACTGTTTTTTTCATTCCTGAATTGAACAATCATGATGTCCAGCAGCTTTGGTTCCAACAAGACGGCGCAACATGTCACACAGCTCGTGCCACAATCGATTTATTGAAAGACACGTTTGGTGACCGCCTAATTTCACGTTTTGGACCTGTGAATTGGCCTCCAAGATCTTGTGATTTAACACCGCTAGACTTTTTTCTGTGGGGTTATGTAAAGTCATTAGTCTATGCGGATAAGCCACAAACGCTTGACCATTTGGAAGACAGCATTCGCCGTGTTATTGCCGATATGCGGCCACAAATGTTGGAAAAAGTCATCGAAAATTGGACGTCCAGATTGGACTACATCCGAGCCAGCCGTGGCAGTCCTATGCCAGAAATCATATTTAAAATGTAATGCCACAAGATTATCTTTCGAATAAAAACAAATTCCTGTCAATCGAATAATACATCGTTGTGTTATTGCAATTTAAAGTTCTATACCTCTAAAAAACACCCTTTATTACTAAATTGTATTAATTAGAGTTTTTAATACAAGTCTTACAGTAACTGCAATTTTTCGCTAAAATTTCACTCAAAATTCCCAATATAGCAAAAATTATTTTTAATTTTGCGGAAATTGTACTTTATTTTCTAGTTTTATGGTCCATTTTAAATAAAAAAGTGTTTTATTTAGTTGAAAAATTATATATTTATAAATAAAGTGCTGAGAAGGTTGTTAACTTAAAATAGTCAACTTTAGATAAATAATCACAAATACAAAAAATTCCAAATAGATAACAATTTTGCATACAATTTAATATTTAATACTGAAAGTCGGAAACAAGTATTTGTGACGCAACGTTGTATAAATAATATGACAATCACTTATCATTGCCTTTCTGACATAGTTCGTATTGTAAACCTGCTTAAGTCTAATAAATGTATTTCGTACCTCTTATTGCACCTTTTCATTCCATTGTTTCATTCACAACTTTTTTTTGCGAATTACTCCCACTAAACGTCGTTTGCGACCCCATATTCTAAGTTTATTTGTCACCCCCTAGCTGCCTACTATCACACTTCTGAATTTGTCGGACGAATTCGGCAACACCCTGTAGATTTGCAGATGAACTTTAAATATGACCAAACTCAGTCCTTACATAGGGTGTCACAGAAGTTTACAGAGAGGAGGACAAGAGTCAAATGAGTGGGATTCTTATATTTTGACAAAGGCTTCAAAAATAAGAGGTTCATCGTCAATGACCCTCTTGCCTTGCACATTAACCCATTTATGTCTAGTGTTCCATTTTTGGAACAGCAGTCGAGTGAAAGTTTTTTGTAGTTTAGAAGTTCAAAAGTGCGCTTGTTGCTGGATTTGTGACTTTAACCTGCTTCAAAGGGGAATAGCAATTTCGTTTAAAACATCCAGTTAGACACTCCTGCAGATATTTGCCTGCAAAAAGAGGCTGTGAAAGTTGGTTTATATTTCAACCAGGCATAAATGGGTTAATAAAAAAACCCGTAAAACCCATGTATTTTAAGAATGATGTTAAATCAAACTTTTAACATACACATTCAACGATTTGAGATATTTTTGTGCTGAAATATGTAACAGTGTCTCACCTTTAGTTGCTGCCTGCCTTAAAAAAATGAAAATAAGAACTTAAGCTACTATTAAACAAAGAAGAGCTGATAATATATTTTCCTGTCTAAAAATGCTTCTCTTTTGTTAAGAATACAAAAATGTCAGAATTTTTCAAAATTAAAAACTGGGCACCGTATACAATACTTTCGTCTACCATTCATCTGTTTTCTCATGAATAATTAAAAGAATAAATAGTTTTCTCATTAATCTCACAGAAGTTTAGAAGCATTAATCATTTTGACAAAATTGTTAATCATTGGCGGCAAACTTTAATTCATCGAGAACGTCAAGACTTATGGACTGTTTATTAATCAATAAAAGAATTTTTGACAGGCACACTAAAAATGCTTCTATGTTGCTTATGATACAAGTTATTTTGTTTCTGTTCAATTTTTAATTTCTGAAGAAACATTTTTTCTTTATTTTCGCTTATCATTTTCGTAATTTCTGAATAGAGCTTTACTTTCAGTTGTAAAATAATAAACCTGATCCACAGAGTAATCTCGTACATAACCCGTGGATCTATTTAACACTATAAGAAAAAACATTATACGAAACATGAATTAAGGTACCTGCCTACATTTGGGGACAAGTTTTCTAAAATGCTATGAATTTAGTAATTTTACGTTATTTTGTTGGCGTTTTTGACTTAAATTAATAAAGAACAGCAATCAGGAAATGATGACAATTTAAATTTATTGAAATATAATTGAGATAAAATTTGATGAAAATTATACCGAAATTTAAAATATTCTTTTTAAATTCAAAGTCATATTTAAATTACTGTATACAACATATCTACATTAACAATTACCGGAAAGTCATGGCTCATTGTACATTTTCTTTCAGAATTTTTTATAAATTTCATGGTGTGTGTTCTACACAATAAACTGTTAAACATGAAAAACTATTGATGTTACAGCTAAATCCTTAGCCCACTGCATTTATTGTACTTTAAATACGAAAAAAAATATATAAAATAAATATATCGATACATTTTTGAGATATCAGGTTTTAATTAACATAACTTTGACAAAATAAATACAATCTTCATAAAAGACATTTAAAGTTTTGATTCTTATTTTAATGGAATAACGCTTAGGGGATCAGATGTTTAAAATTCGCCATTTTTATAGAATAGACTTTCATCATTCTCTAACTCCATAAATTTATTTTTTTCTGCCTGCTCGATTCTTCCTACACAAAATGGCAAGGATAAAAAAAAATTCGAATTTTTCTGTCAAACATTGATTCTTAAATGAAAACAGATACTTTATAGGATGAGTTTTATGCAAGTTCAAATATGTATGTTTGTGTCTCAAACTATTTTAAACAAATTGAAGTATCACATTTTTTATCCGAACATTTATTCTTTCGTTTTTTTCATTTTTCTACTTGGTCTTTTAATTTTCCAATTTATTTTATAAGCTCATCTCTTAACTCTAGTAAAGGTGAAGAAAACTTATTTTAGACTTTTCATGAACCAGGGCAACCTTTAGGCTTAAAAGTTTTGAATAAAGGATACGAACAGCAAAAATTCTAAAAGAACATTTTATAAAGTTTGATCTTTTAACAATGCGTTGTGTTAAATTGAAAATATAAATACCAACAAGAATTCAACTTTTTTAAGCTGAAAATGGTATTTAAAATTATTATTTTTTTAATACTGATAACAACAAAACAACACCATGAATTTTTCAAGAGATGTATCAAGACTACACTGTTAAAACTAATTTATTGATACTTAATAAAATAAATATTTTTAAAAAATAAGTACGTATTTTATTTTAATTAAAAGTTTAATAAAAATTACTTGTAAGGAGGATGCCTCCTGCCCAAATAAGGGCAGATCAACCCCCATTTTGCAAATTATACAACCGTTTAATTCTATTATTTTCATGTAGTTCTATCCTGCTTCGTTTTCTTTTCTGACCATTCGGGCTTTAAGTTTTCTATTCTTCGGCTTGTTCGAAGATCTTCTAACTACTCAGGATGCAAATTTTCAACTAATCTAAAAGCGTATACTTTCTTCATTTGTTCATTTTTTTTTTCAAAAAAACCATTCTTGGCGCTTCTTTTTTGTTAAATTCAACTTTTTACGACCCAATTTTACTAACTATGTATGAATGAATTTATTGCATCATCCCAAGAAACTTATGTTTTTATGTATTGTTTTGTACATGCTGCATGAATCCATTCTGTTTGATTACAAATAATACGAATATGCTCCTTCAATTTTTAGATGCGCATTTGTGATGTAATGTTGTGTTAATCTTTGAGCTTGAAGTATTTGATTGAGCTGAAATTTCGCCTTATTGCCAATATGTAACCATAATATTGAACAGGACTTACTGCCTTTTTTTACAAGTTTTTATTCAACTTGCAATGTAATTTGTTCGGGTGGAATTTTGCAACTCAATTTTGAAGCTGGTGTCTTCAACCGATTGAGATGAAATTTTGCATACACGTTTAGTTTGGATGACAATGTATGTCTTGACCATTTATATTCCGAAATTGAAACTAGTTATAAAGATATCAATTAAAACCCTTAAAACTCATAATTGTTTTACCCCCTGTTGGCTTTTTATTCTGCCTAGCAGCTTATCGGATTGAGCTTAAAGAAGTTCCAATTTCTCGACCTTTTTTAAAAAAGCCATCGAATTATTTCTATCAAACTCAGACAAAAATTAAATACATAATCGGAAAGATCATTTATTTCACCAGAATTTGGTATAATTATTTTTACAAAATAAGGATATTTTCTATTTTTAACGATTTTTTTCTAAAATGAGTCAAAATCGATGCGTTTTTATGAAAATGATTTCTAAATCGATCTGAATGACTTTTTTCGTGTTAATGAATTGATATTCTGCACTAAACATTTCAGACTTTTCCCTTTTAGAATCAGTCATTTAATAAATAAAATAACGAGTTTTTTTTTTTTACGATTTTTCAAAAAATACTCAAATTTTTAATGAAACATTTAGTAACTTCGTCATTTTTAAAGATAATCGCACGGAATTTTGTTTTTGTTTGTAGAATAGTATTATCCAAATTCTGTACAAAGAGTGAAAAAATTGGTTAAAAATAACGGATTTTAAAAAAAAATGTATTTTTCGTTGTTAATATAGTAGTATACTAAAAACAACAACAAAAAATTAGTTTTAATATTTTGATTAATTTTGCTTTGTACAATGTTGTTTGGTTTAAAGTGTTTATCCTCCCCCATTATCCTCTTGTTGCGGCCCGAGTGAAATATCTATGATATGTATGTGGCCTGGCGGGAAAAAAGGTTTGAGTACCCCTAAGCTAGACTTAAAAATTGTCCGGCAAACGACCTTGCAACAATGATGCGTCGAATGAGATGAACAGACTAAGAAACTTGCCCAGCAATAACTAAAAAGTGAAAAATAAATTAAAAGTGAAAAAAAATTAAAAAAAACAAGCTTTTATTTAAAAGCGCTAAAAAGAATAAAATAAGTTTTTCTTTAAATACTTTTTTTACTTTCAACCTATAACGTCATTACACAACTTATGATATAAAAGCTTGTCACGAGATATGCCGGTGTAGATAAACAAATAAATTAAATAACTTGATCTGATTGATTTTAATTTTTAAAATTTTCAAACTAAGTAAATACGATTACTTAAACCTCCCGAGAAGCTTTTGTATTACAAATTGTGTAATGACGTTATAAGTTGACAGTAAAAAATGTTTTAAAAGAAAAGTTTATCTTATTCTTTTTAGCGCATTTTAATAAAAGCTTGTTTTTAAAAAAAAATTTTTTACTTTTAATTTATTCTTATTATTCTCGTTTGTGAGAAAAATAAATTGATTATATCAGGAAAAGCTTTTTTTATACAGTGAAGAAAAAGTAGTTATATATAAATAAATATTTAATAAACAGATAGCGACTGCATATAAATATTCAGTTGAACATTCAATTTTTCTAAGAAGTCAATCGGCAACCCATATTTTTTCATTATTAACATGCATGAAAACGCAAGTTGCGGCACAGTCATTACATATCGAATTAATCAGCGAAGTTTACAAATTCAACAGCCGCTGACAATGGAAGACAATATTTTTCTATTCGGAGGATGTGCTTCATAATAAAATCTAGACTTAACAATTACTTTTATTCCGCAGTAATTATCAATAAATAGTATGATCACATAAAAAATCAAATAAAATAATTTCTCTACTACATTATCATTCACCGTTTATTGTTCAGAAAGAATGCACATTTTTAACGTAAAATGTAATTCAATTCATTCTTCCCACCGCAAAAACCATCCTATACAGTAATCCAAATTAATCTGTTCGTATTATCTTTAATAATTAAATGTGCCATCAGGATTACGTGATTGATTTGTATAACAGTGTTTAATATAGAGGCATTATGCATGAGCTCTTAACGAATAGAATACTAATGAATAACCCTAAGTAAATAAATTGGCCGGAAATGTTTCTCATGGTTTCTTTGATGGGTTGCAAAAGAGCATTGTTAGGAATTTAGTGTAAAAAGGTCTAAATAATTTATATCTGGATGTGTAATGCCTTTATCCTACTCTAAATTAGGGCTAAATTACGTTAAAATTGTTATATTCACAAGCAATGCCATCCTTTACGTTATAATGGTGATTCAATGGGAACTTGGCGAAATCTTGGCGATAGAAACAAATTGAAGTCATTTTGGCGACAATTTTGACTTACTTGGCGATCATGTTGGCGATTATTTTTGGTGAGTTCGGGACCCTCTGGATACTTCTAGAAATTAGTAGAGAAAACCACTTATTTCAAGTCCTATGACGTAAGCGAATCTTTCTCGAATCATCCGCGAGGGGTATAAGCAGAGAGATTCTCGCCGAAAGTCAGTCCATGGTCTCAAAGTACTAAATACCTTGGAATTACCTTTGATAAAAACCTCACTTGGAAAAACCACATACAACTCACGCGACAAAAATTCCGGAAAATAATGTTTAAATTATTCCCCTTAATTGGCCGGAATTCTGAATTAACTAGAAACAATAAAGTACTTCTCTATACAGCCGTTATGCGTCCAATAATAGCCTACGGGTGTCCGGTGTGGGGATACGCTGCTAAAACTAATATAAATATCTTAAGTACTCTTCAAAATTCAACTATCCGAATGATCGTAAAAGCTACTAGATATATGAGAAATGACGACATTCGGAATGCCATTAAAATTAAAAGCTTTAAATCTTATATTCAAAATATTGCAAAAAATTTCTTTAACTCTTTACAATCTACAAACAATATCAATATGTTAAATATGCCTCATTACAATCCGAATGATACCACAAAAAGACCGAGAAGAATACTTCTCGATTCCTACGATCCACCATAATTTATTAATTCCGTGCAATACTGTTGCACACCTATTGCTAAAATTTTTGCTATTTCCATTTAAATCTCTATTATATTTTTATATTTTTCTCTTATTTTTATCGTAATTCCTACACCCGGGCTTGCCCCTCCCCCTCTATCTTAAATTTCTTCTTGAGAGATTTAAGCAGCCAATGAGAGTCACTATCACATCCCGCCATGACCCAATCAGAGAGCTTCATCTCGACACTGCCATGATCACAGAATTCCGCATGACCAAGGCAATTTCCCCAACGATTGGCTCGACCAATCAGCTATCTGCTACTCACTAGCATGAAATAACCACAATCGTTCCCCATCAAATTGTCGGATATGGGATGGAGGCTCGCTTCGCGAGCCATATGCCCAAATATATCACCGAAGGCACCCCGAAGAAAGTCAGCCACTCTGGTTTTGACTAGCGATCAGTTAGTATTGCTTTGACTTGAAACGATTAGTGATTACTTCGGCTGTTGAACGAGCGATTGCTTATGAATAATCTTATGTATACGTGTATTTTAGAAACTGATAATTGTGCATGAGTGCTGTTAAAGATGTGAAGACCCTCATAGATTTAATCTGCCAATATTGCTGCTGAATACTATATTTTAAGGATTGAATTTTCAACAAAAAATTCTCATCACTCTGTCTTGTTCTTTGCGACTGATTTGCATAAAATCCTCGAATTCAGGATCACAGTATCATAAAATTCTTAAACAAGAGAATTAAAAGGTGTTTTTTTTAGAGGTATAGAACTTTAAATTGCAATAAAACAACGATGTATTATTCGAATGACATGAATTTTTTTTATTCGAAAGACAATCGTGTGGCATTACATTTTAAATATGATTTCAGGCATAGGACTGCCACGGATGGCTCGGATGTAGTCCAATCTGGACGTCCAATTTTCGATGACTTTTTCCAACATTTGTGGCCGTATATCGGCAATACCACAGCGAATGTTGCCTTCCAAATGGTCAAGCGTTTGTGGCTTATCCGCATAGACCAATGACTTTACATAGCCCCAAATAAAATAGTCTAGCGGTGTTAAATCACAAGATCTTGGAGGCCAATTCACAGGTCCAAAACGTGAAATTAGGCGGTCACCAAACGTGTCTTTCAATAAATCGATTGTGGCACGAGCTGTGTGACATGTTGCGCCGTCTTGTTGGAACCGCAGCTCCTGGACATCGTGATTGTTCAATTCAGGAATGGAAAAGTTAGTAATCATGGCTCTATACCGATCACCATTGACTGTAACGTTATGGCCTTCATCGTTTTTGAAGAAGTACGGACCAATGATTCCACCAGCCCACAAAGCGCACCAAACAATCAGTTTTTCTGGATGTAACGGTGTTTCGACATACACTTGTGGATTAGCTTCACTCCAAATGCGGCAGTTTTGTTTGTTGACGTAGCCATTCAACCAGTAGTGCGCTTCCTTGCTAAACAAAATTCGCTTATGAAAATCGGGAACAACGGCAATCTCGTTTTGGGCCCATTCGATGAATCTACGCCTTGCTTGATCATCGTTTTGATGAATTGCCAAACCAAACTGAGAATAAATCACTTGACAGCTGTTAAATCGGTCGCCATCTTGGAAAGTAATGCCAACTTAAACTTCTATACCTGGAAAAAAAACACTCTTTAGTATCTTTCAGTAGAAACGATAATGGATCGAATTGATTGAAAATATCTTATTGTAATAGTGAATAAAAGCACTCTTTCAAAAAATGTTTTGTTCAAATTATACGCAATACAATAAAAATTGGAAAAAATTATCTTGCTACGAGATCTATGATACAAACAAAGATTTAAAGAATTGCGTAATTTAATATTTGATATAAGGATTTGTAACACATGTATTTATCCATATTAATGTCTCAAAAAAATTAAACGCAATACACAAATATGCAGCTTTGAGTATTTTGGCAATTTTATAGAAATAATCCAAATTCAGTTTTTCTTTTCCCGACAACGTTTAAAACACTCTACCTTTTAAAAAAAATTGAGATTTAGATGGGTTTCCCGATTTGTGTTTAGTAAGTTATAAGAAAAGCGCATAAGTTGTCAAGTACGCAAATTTTAGTATCAAAATTGACAAAAAACTGCTAAATATGTATATGCATAAAAATCACATAAGCGAGGCCTGCTCTGAATGTTTATGAAAAGATTTTTCAATTTCAAAAAATTTCAAATTTTTATATTAATACGCGTTGACTCTTCTATGCTTCAAAGAACGTAGCTATAAATATTGAATAGTCTCGTCTAGTCTATTCTAGAAAGTCTAGATAGTCTAGTTTTAGAAAATGTATATAAAATTGTTTTAAGAATATTATTACAATAAAAATGTATTTAAGTAAAATATTTTGACAAAAAATGAACATAGAATGACCCATTTTCAAAATATTCTCCTTTTGTGAAAAATGCTTCTATTATAATAATATTTTGCCTGTATATAGCTCAGACCTCTGTACAGAAGCTCTACTAGAATCTTTGAAATATATGACTTAGAAGTGGGTTTATCTACGTCTTACGACAACAGAGGGGAGAAATTTTAAGAAAAAAACGCTCATAATTATTTCTGTTGGTTGTAACTCTGAAAATAATGTGAATTTTTTAAAAAAAAAATAGCTCAGACTCTGCAGAAGTCTTTACTTTATATAGGCAAAGTATTATTATTTTAGAAGCTTTTTTAGAAAGGAGAACATTTTGAAAAAAGGTTATTCTAAGTTAATTTTTTTGCCAAAATATTGCATTTAAATAATTTTTTGTGTCAAAATGTGTCCTTAAAACAATTTTATACATGTATTCTAATCTAAGTGACACTAAATATCATGAGAATTATCCATTTATGCGGTTTTTTTTAAATCACGGCTCTGAACGTAGTCGGATTCCTTAAAGACAAAACTTTGCAGAAATGATAAAAGAAATCGGCATTTTAGCTACATCTATAATACATGATTTAGTCTTTGTGTTTTATAGCTATAGTTTCTGACCGAGAAATGCATTAAATTGAAGAAGCAACAACTTTCGTATCGTATCAATACAAATTTAATTATATTTTTTTGACAAACCTAGGGGCAAATATATTTAAGATAACAACTGATTTTATTCAAATGTCTTAAGCCTATGGGAAGCCAGAGTTCATTAGTAATTAAGACGACATAATCTCGCATGTAGCTTTTTCGATTTCACGCCAAAAGTCACAAAAATACTTTAATTTGAACAAGATGTCACCTAGTTCCTTCCTCTAACATAAAGCCCCGCCACATTCAGTAATCCTCGCTCCCATTTGTATGTTTTCTTTTTCAACTAAATAAAGCTAAGTGCTGTTAATGCCGCTGGCCGTAGACACTTGAAAGCATCGCGCATTACAAACAATTTTTAGATTTTTGCTGCCTCGCATTCTTGAGGAAGAATATAGCATAATGGATTGCTCAAAGGCTGGGCCTGGACTTTTAATGGATCTTCCTCCTTTCAAGGAGCAACACAAAATATCTGAGAGACGACAGATTCAGTTCCGTTGCATTGTTTTGTAAGAACAATTTCGAATTCTCCAGGGCTTAGGAAAGCTATTAGTAGCAGAGGTAATTCCTCTTCAGGGCGAGTAATGTTTGAATTTAAAATGCGAAGAGGACACAGAGGTATTTTTGTTTGTATTTTTGGTGAGATACTCGTGCTTTGTGGGTGGTTGCAATTTAAATCTGAGAAAATCGATATAAACGCTTGAGAGTGGGGTTTTAATTATCTTGACTTAAGCAACAAACCGCAAATTGTTCGATGAAACGGAGTGCCTTTATTTTTTGTATATAATTAAATTACTTGATCATTAACCAAAATGAATTTTTAATCAAAATTGCTCTAAATATGTAGCAAACAGCAACGCTTTGATTGTCAATGGAAATGAATGTTTAAATTAAATTTTAAAAAGTTCTTAAGTCTGTCTTCGGTCAATGTTAAAGAATATGACTCGAATTTGGAACATTGTTTAGATACAAAAGAAATGAAAATTAATGATATTCTCTGGCTTCTCTCACTATCCTTTAGAGTAGTTTTTTTTATCATAAATTTCATTTTTAACCGAGTTGATCTATTTTTTCTGGTATTAAATGTGTTTCGCGTTTTCTTCCTATACCGTAATGTTAAATGAACTATTCCTGCACGTATTCAAAAGCGAAATAGAGTAATCATTGAATAATTCGAAATTTTTAAAAACACTATATTGTTAACAGATATATAAGTGTTATAATGTTCCAAATTTCCATGAAATTTGTGGTATTTTTCTGTCTGAAAGTATGCTTCGCGTTTAGTTCATGATCTCGTACTTTTGCCGACAACAGCCTTAAAAGAGATACGGAATTTAAATTCGAATTTTAGTTACTTTGAAAAAAATTGTACTTTAAAATCGTCAATGACATGAAGGTTTGTGTAACTTTAAACCAGCGTTTCAAACTGTGGGGCGTGCCCCTCCCCTAGGGGGCATGGCAATCCTATCAGGGGGTGCAAGTAAATCTAAAAGACGAAAATAAAAGAATTTTAAAAAATATTAATTTGCTAAAAGAAAACAAACAAAATACATTCTGACATAATAAAAAATGAAAAATACACATTTACTCTAATATAATATACATATATAAATCACAGTGCCGACTTAAGCTCAATTTCGGCCTTGGGTTCAGAAGATCTACCGGTCCCCTTGGCACTGGAGGATCGAAATTTGTTTGCAGAAAATCTGGTAACTCTAGCTTATCCGGTCCCTTCTGAGCCTCTCTTGTCCCCGGGCTCCTGGGTGCCCGCCCCAAGTACCCATTGGATAAACCGGTACTGGCATAAATGTATCCGTACTGCGCAAATTGAATAATTATTAGTGACCCTATGGGCTTATCACATACAAAATTATTTGCAAAATTTAATACTTATCTTGATAATTTGCAATTAAGTCGTGTAATTAGTTAATTAAAGTTTGTAATTAATTAAAGCCGTATTGTAGATTTAGCGTCAAAAAACATTCTTATTGAATGCAATACATTGTTACTGTATGAAGAGGGGGGCGTTGAAAATTATGTTTGAAAATTGGGTCACAAATATTGAAAGCTTGAGAAGCACTGCGTTAAACACAAAACAATGGTCCACAACAGTGAGCCACACCTTTTTAGAAGGGGTATTACACTTATCATGTGATTATGAAGTCACAGAAATTTAGGCCATTTACTGTTGCTAACGGGGTGAATTTATTATTATTCAAATATTGTAAAATTCGATATATAATTATAAGGTAGTCTAGATAATATTACAATACGATAACATTAGACTGGCTACCAAAAATATCGAATCGTCGTGATTTCAAAATCGCCCCCAAAACAAGTCCAATATCAAGTATATTCCCTAATTTTTATAGGATTATATACTTCTCCTTTTATATTACTGGTTTGAGTTTAAAATGTTTTCTTTTGTAGGTTCTCTAATTTCTAAGTCATGTTAAATTTCTAGAAAATTTTACTTTGCTTTCTAAACATTTTTTTAAAATTTAACACTCACGATATAACTATTCAAAAAGCTACTGTGACAATTTTTATTAAAACTAAAATTTACTTTAAAGTAAGTACATTATGTTACAGTAATTGTCTGTTTCATAGAATTTTCAAAAGTTATACGTACATTATTTCTGTTGGCATTTGTATTACATACATAAACTTATTAGAAATAAGTTTACATTTTGCAACTACGTTTCAAATAAGAACCCAAAGCAAGATGAGTGATACTTCACTTTTAGAAAGTTATTTATTTAGTGAAATGTGCTATGCAACTTTAAAAAGTTCTATTTCTATTGAACGGTAAAAATTGTTACTTATTTTTAAGATTCAGGGTTAAGATTAGAAGAATGTTTCCTTGATATTTAGTTCCTTTATGATATGCATATATAATAAGATTATCTTAAGAATAGCGTAACGTTCCTTACTTGAAATAAATATACCATTTTCACAGAATTTTGAGTCATAGCTAACGCCGAGGGTATTGCGCAAAATGTAAGATATTTTTTACTTCTTTCTTGGCAAAGAAGTCTTATCGTTAACTGTCCAAACTTCTGCGAAGTTTGAAAGTCAACTGATCCTGAAGCCATTTTTCTACCTGTCTGACGATTCGTTTCCAAGTTGGATGTTTTTCACTTGAATCCTGGATGCAAACGCCTCTATGAAAACCTTCGGATTTTCTAAGAAACGAACAGAAAGATGTTTTTGAAAATTCCGTATCTGCTATTCGTTTGTAACTAAACCTATCTTTTATTTCTTATTTTACACGTTATTTCACAGGGAAAATTGATGAAATAATTAGTTACACATAACATTTTAAAATTTGAATTGTTAATTTTGAAAATTTTATGCAAGCGCTTTTTAATTGTGTTTTTCCAAATGTTTGCTATTTTAATTAACCAAGCAACTTCTTGATGTAGATCTGGAAGTTTAATTATATCCTATATTTGCTTAGAATTGGTTATATTCATGTGACGTTGTAATCATACGCTTGCAACCAATCAGTTCATAAATTAATGTGACGTCAAAGTCGCCACACGATAAATTCAATTTCATGTTCCCAGTCAGTCAGTTCATACACTGCGCTGTTGGTAACTTACATTTTTTGCACAAATTTTCTTTTAAAATGTACATATTTGTCAGCAATAATAATGCATATAGTTAAATAAATCGTATTTGATTTAAAAATACACACATAGTTTTTTTTAATTTTGAAATAATTTTTAAAGGTTCTTAATACTTGAACTTCTTGATCCAATTATGAAATTTAAAATATGATTTAAATTTTACAGGTAGAACAACAATTACAAGCGTAATGCTAGTTCTAAATTCGGTGGAAAACACATGATTTCTTGTATCATGTGATCGTCTTCAATTTAGTCCCATTTAAATTTATGATGCGTTTGTCACCAGACGAAAAAACATCGAGCATCCTATGACGTCATAATGTAATAGATCCTTTAACTCGGTAGTCCCCAACCCCAATCTGTGGATCAATTAGTTCAGTACCACATAGGAATAGTCAACTATTTCCATTTTGTTTACTGTGATGCATTTATCTCGGTTTTTTGTGACTTTTGGGGAAACACTTTACATCCCAAGTTCATATTCAGTTTTATTATAACTGTATTTTCTTCTGAAGACGTGTTTAAATTCAATTAATTTAAAATTATTAGATCAAAACAGCGTAAGATATAAACAGAGTTGACGTCTCGCACCTCTCAACGAGGAAGTGGTAAAATTATCAAACGTTGACTCTCCGAGTTCACAAAAAGGTTGGGAAGCACTGTTTCATCGAGTTTCCGGCCAATTAGTGTTCCTTCATCTCTGTGATGTCAGCTGTAACTTTTCGCAGAATCTTTCTTTAAAAATGCATACCCTATATTAAGTTCTGCCCATAAATATAAAAAAAACTTAACTTGCTTTGAAATATTTATACTTAAAAATAAAAAAGCAAACATTTTTTGTATGTTTTGTCAAAACCTTAACACTATTACATAATTAACTAATCCTTGAATTTGCAATTATAACAAGTGTGTGAAATTTACATCAGTTTGGCGCAAAAAAACACGGGATTGCTTTTGACATGTGGCCGTCATGAGTTTAAGGGCTATTGGAAAGCTAAAATCTTACATTTTCAAATTGTATACATTTTAACCTTTCTAAAAATACCTTTCCTTAGCCTCCTGGGTAATTAGAAGCCCTTAAAACTATATTTTTAAATAATCGTTGAAACTGGGCCACGCCCATTTGAATGGCGAAAAATGTAAACAAAGTACTTTGGTTTTGCTTAAAAGTTGAACGCCTGATATAAACCAAAGCATGTATATTTTATTGTAAAAAATCCTTATATATATTGCCGCACGCATAAGTCCCGATACCAAGTCCCGATAGCCGAGTTGGCAGAGCGTTGGACTGAACTTCCTCAGGTCTCGGGTTCGAATCCCGGCCCCGGCAGATTTATCCAAAGACTGGAATTTTGTTTCCGTTTTTAATGTATTGTTTCTCTAGGTTCTAGATGAATCCAGATCATTCTTTAGAGTGCATACTGGTTATTTCTCGAATATTCCGAAGTGTATAAAAGCAGAGTTCATCGCCAGTTGGGCATGTTCTCAGTCCAGTGTTGTATCGAGCTCCAAGCGTTAGAATAAATCTAATTGTTTGTTTAATTGAACTGTGTACTTCTTCCGAACTCCGTGACAAGTTTGGTGGAGGCGCGGGGTACAATTACGTCAAACGTGGATAATAGTGACAACCTTCGCAGGAGCCTCCGGTTAAGAGGATTATCCCCCGAATTCGGACTGTTAAAAAATAGTAGGAAGAGGACAAAAATGCCGACCGAGCAAGAAGCCAAGCCCGCTGTAGTAACACCTTCGTTACAGCAATGGAGGAGCCCATCGACCTTCCGAGGAGCGCCTGGGGAAGACCCTCTCAAATGGCTTAAAGAGTACGATCGAGTAGCCAACTTTAACAAGTGGGATGACATGATGTGCCTGGCTAACGTTTATTTCTTTCTTGACGGAACTGCGAGACAGTGGTATGTCAACAACGAAGACGCCTTAGATTCCTGGGAAGCGTTTAAAAATGGACTAAGTGGACTTTTCGGTGACCGTCAAAAATATACCAGAAGGGCAGAAGAACAACTAAAATGCCGAGCCCAGCGTTCAGGCGAGAGTACACAGTCCTACATACAAAGTGTATTAGGACTTTGCCAAGAGGTAAATCCTCTGATGAAAGAAGACGAAAAAGTGTCACACCTAATGAAAGGTGTTGCTGAGGATATTTATCAGGCCCTGTTGACGAGAGAAATCAACGACACAGCAAGTTTTATCAAATGGTGCAACTATATCGAAGATATGAAGCAGAAGAGAGTTGGTCGACCGAGATTTGAAAGGCTTCCAAACGTCGTACCGGTTGCATCCCTGACGGATGAGACTGATTTGGTCTCTCTTATTCGCACAATCGTACGAGAAGAAGTCCATCGACTAGTTAACCAGACGCAAGAATCTTTGAACTCCGATCCCCAATCCTTAGAAGAGATCGTTCAAGACGAAGTTGAAAGGGTTTTGGCCCCAGTGTCAACAAAACCTACAGAAACTAGACCACGACCAACATACGCCGCTGTAACCAGGAAATACAGAGCTCCTGTTCAGAAATTCCCACCTGAACCAAGAAAAACAGATGTGTGGAGAACGGCTGACAACAGACCTGTTTGTTTCCACTGCGGACGTCCTGGACATGTAATGCGCTACTGCAGAGAGAAAAAGGCTGTCTTTGACAACTCTCGAAACCGCCGACGGAACTTCGACGACGTTGGCACTGAAGAAGAAATACGCCGACCAAACTCTTCTCGCCGTTTTACGCCAAGTCCCACGAGAGGCCGATCCCCAATACGTCGTTACAGGTCCCCGTCGCCATATCGCCGATCCAGTCAGTCGCCAGGCCGTAGGAGCGAGGAAAACTAAGGAGAGCGACCTTCCAAGGAGGTGAGGCCGCGTGTACTGGAAATCCTCCGTCGACCGCCAAGATGACTGGTAACCAACTAGACGTAATAATAGATAAGAAGCCGATACGTGCTCTAGTAGATTCTGGGGCATCGTTTTCTGTCATATCCGATAATTATCGCCGATTTTTAAAGAAAGTTCTGTTTGCTGATGCCAAGAGCGTTATGCTGAAAGTTGCGGATGGAAATTTTGTTCGGCCGATAGGGAAATGTGTTTTACGTGTCCGTATAAACAATCGAGAACTGCCTTTTGAATTTATTGTTTTATCACATTGTAGCCATGACGTCATCCTAGGATGGGACTTTTAGAGGCGTCTCAAGCCGTTATAGACTGTGGACAAAATGAACTTGTTCTAGAAGACATCTGTCGAGACTCCACAGCGCCTGACGCCTGGAATTTGTATGCCACCAACTATACACTTAAGCCGCATTCTTTTAGAATAACAGTATCAGGATATCAAACCCGAGGAGACATAAATGTAGTTCTAGACGGCAGCAAACATTTGCTCTTCGAGAAAATATTGCTACACCGTCCATGGTATCCACATATCGTAACGGAAAAAGTGATGTCTGGGTTACCAACCTGCAGTTCCGAAACCAAATCATCCCTAGAGGAATGTGCATAGGCCAAGCTGAACCACTAAATGAAGGGCATCTATGTGTTATTTCTGACACATCGGGTTGCTTGGATGACCAGCAAGAAACTTCGGAGTCACAGATGAATTGTTCGTTAATGATATCACCCGAGTTAAGTGACGAACAGAGAAACAAGCTATCCGAACTACTCCGGAAATTTTCTGGGCTTTTCACGAAGACCGACAAGTCGACAGCCGCAAAGACGAATGTGAAACACAGGATTTTTACTGGTGATCATGCTCCAATCAACCAACGAGCCTACAGAGTCTCGCCGACTGAAAGACGCATCATTCATGAAGAGGTTCAGAAAATGCTTGATGAAGGTATCGTCCAACCCTCTGAAAGTCCTTGGTCATCACCCATTGTGCTCGTAAGAAAAAAAGACGGTAGTTGGCGTTTTGCGTCGATTATCGCAAGCTGAATAGCGTCACGAAAAAGACGTTTATCCTCTGCCTCGTATTGACGATACGCTCGACTGTCTGAAAGGTGCCATGTTCTTTTCTTCCATGGATCTCCGATCTGGTTATTGGCAAATAGAAATAGACGAAGCGGATCGTGAAAAGACGGCATTTATTACCCCGAAGGCTTATACGAGTTTAAAGTCATGCCGTTTGGTCTCTGTAATGCACCTGCGACCTTCGAGAGAATGATGGACAATTTGCTACGCCATTTTAAATGGACTATGTGTCTTTGTTACCTAGATGACATAATAGTGTTCTCAGAAACTTTTGAAGACCATCTTATACGATTAAGACTTGTTCTAAAATGTCTTCAGGAAGCTGGTCTTAAATTAAATTCAAAGAAGTGTCTTTTTGCTGCCCAAGAAGTAAAGATTCTGGGCCATCTTGTATCTAGTAATGGCGTTCGTCCCGATCCCGACAAAATAAAAGCCGTAAGAAATTTTCCCACTCCAAAGAATATACATGACATACGAAGTTTTCTTGGCCTTTGTTCATACTTTAGAAGGTTTATTAAAGGTTTCTGTTATCTCGCCGAACCTTTGCAGTCGTTGCTGAAAAGTGGCGTGGAGTTTCATTGGGGTCCTGAAGAGGTGGAAGCATTTAACAGTCTTAAGAAAGCACTTACTTCGGATCCAGTATTGGGGATGTACGACGAAAGAGCTTCTACAGAAATCCATACTGATGCAAGCGGGTACGGTATCGGAGCTGTCCTAGTACAAATTCAGAATAATGTCGATTATAGCATACGCTTCTAGAACTCTGACAAAAGCCGAAAAGAATTATTCCACCACAGAAAGGGAATGTCTTGCCATCGTATGGGCTACCAACAAATTTCGGCCGTACATATTCGGAAAACACTTTACTGTTGTAACTGACCATCATTCCTTGTGCTGGCTCATGAATTTAAAGGATCCTTCAGGAAGGCTTGCCAGATGGGCCCTCCGACTTCAAGAGCATGATTTTGACGTAAAATATAAAACCGGTAAGAAGCATAGTGACGCCGACGCTCTTTCGAGAAATCCAGTGGAAGAGGAAACGGAAACATCAGACAAATTTTTAGCAGTCACGACGAGTATGAACCTTGCGATGGAACAGAAAAAGGATCAAGACCTTGCGAAATTAAAACTTTTGAGCAACTCATCCAAAAACGAAGAATTCAGATTTATCGACGGTATCCTTTGCAGGAAGAATTTTGATCCAGATGGAAAATTGTGGTTGCCAGTCATTCCTAAACATCTACGAGCAGACATACTAAGGCACTTTCATGACGCCCCCACCGCAGGACACCTTGGTTTCGCGAAAACTTATGACAGGATACGCAAGAGATTTTACTGGCCGGGAATGTACCGAAATGTCGTTCGGTATGTCATGCATTGTCGGGAGTGCCAAAAGGAGAAAGTCCGTTCCTCAACGACCACCTGGACGTTTAGTTCCCATCCCTCCAGCTATAGCTCCTTTCCATCGCATTGGAATTGATCTCCTTGGAAGATTTCCAAAGTCTGCTCATGGAAACAAATGGATAATAGTCTGCACGGATTACTCAACACGATATGCAATAACAAAAGCCTTGCCGACAGCCGAAGTCGACGAAATAGCGAAGTTCTTACTTGAAGAAATTGTCCTCAGGCATGGAGCTCCTCAGTAATTATCACAGATCGTGGAGCCGTCTTTCGATCCAGACTTGTTTCCTCTCTCGTCGACTTGTGTAACATTGATCATCGTTTCACAACGGCGTATCATCCCCAAACAAATGGACTGACGGGCGCTTCAATAAGACCTTGGCCGACATGTTGTCAATGTATGTGGATGTAGAGCAGAAAAATTGGGATGAAATTCTACCATTTGTAACCTTCGCTTATAATACCGCTAAACAAGAGACCACAGGTTTTACGCCGTTCTATTTACTTCATGGTCGTGAAGCGGAAACGACACTAGATACAATGCTACCATTCTGTCCTAACGATTTTGATGACAATAACATCACCAAGATAGCAGCCAGAGCCGAAGAATCACGACAGCTAGCCCGAGTGCACACTCTGAGAGCTCAAGACAAAGATCGTCGACGTTACGATTCCAAACACCAAATGGTATCCTACGCTCCCGGAGATCTCGTATGGGTTTATACTCCAGTGAGAAAAGTCGGTCTCTCCGAAAAACTCTTAAGAAGGTATTTCGGACCGTATCAGGTGCTACGCCGTTTATCAGCCGTGACTTACGAAGTACAAGATTTTGATCCTGCTTCACGAAAAAGAAAACTAAGAGAAGTTGTCCATGTACTGCGTATGAAACCGTACCATGATCCCGCCGAGCAAATCGAAACCGAGGATATTCCTCCCAAAGAATCATACAAAGGACCCATCACTCGTTCCAGAATAAAGACCCTTGAACAAAATGACAGCGGGGCGCTGTCTTCTTTTTCGAGGGGAGCAATGCCGCACGCATAATTTGCTACAAGTCCCGATAGCCGAGTTGGCAGAGCGTTGGACTGAACTTCCTCAGGTCTCGGGTTCGAATCCCGGCCCCGGCAGATTTATCCAAAGACTGGAATTTTGTTTCCGTTTTTAATGTATTGTTTCTCTAGGTTCTAGATGAATCCAGATCATTCTTTAGAGTGCATACTGGTTATTTCTCGAATATTCCGAAGTGTATAAAAGCAGAGTTCATCGCCAGTTGGGCATGTTCTCAGTCCAGTGTTGTATCGAGCTCCAAGCGTTAGAATAAATCTAATTGTTTGTTTAATTGAACTGTGTACTTCTTTCGAACTCCGTGACAATATATATATATATATATATATATATATATATATATATATATATATTCATTTTCTGGCCGATTAAAAGTCTCTCTGTATACATTAAAATCAATAAATTTCAAAATGTAAATTTTGATGTTCGATGTACCTTTTCTGAGAAACTTCTGTTTACAGGTATGTAAGTTTTTTTATGACAAATTTATAATGATGGCTTATATATATTAAAATGAGCTTTTTGTAAAAGAACTCAAAATTTTTATGTGAAAAATGGGTTCAATTTTGTTTATGCTTGATAAAATAATTCATAAATTATTAAAAATTCAATATTAGCAAAAAGCTCACTTCAGTATAATAAGAAAGATGCACTTTAATGTATGAAAAATTTAGAGCATGTATATATAACAGATTTTGAGAAAAGGTACATAGAAAGCAGCCAATTTAACATTTATCAGTATAGAGAGAGAGTGAGAGTGAGAGAGATTTCCAACTCCAATTAACGAAACTCCTTTAATCCTCGTCCTCACGAATTTTTTATTAATTTGTTCTCATTAAGACAATAAGAATTCCATAAGATTTGAAATGCAAAAAAAGAGAGAAATCAATGTTCGAATTACTTTGTTTATTCAAGTGTAATAAGAAATTTGTCTAATTCCGTCAGTAATTGAATCAGTGATTTAGTTTCTTCAAATAATGTAAGTCAAAGAAACTAGAAAGGTAATTGAAATTTTATTCCGTTTTAATATCCTCAACCAAGAAAAATTTGACACATATGAAAACAGGGCTACAGTTATTCCAGAGAAATTCTGCAAAAGTCGAAAATTTTTCTGGGCCAAAAATAAAGCAAATACAATAAAAAATATCTTGAAATAAGATATTGAAATTAGATACGAATAAAAAAATGTTTATATGTATCTTGTGACATAAGTAATAAAGTGTACAAATACAGTCTTTTGATTCTGAATATTTTCTATTCTAAGGCTTAACTTACATTTGTTTTCAATTTGAAAATATGAAGCAATTAAATGTTAATTATATTTTCATTAAATTGTTAATATGGCTAGAAAACAACCTTTAATATGCTCACAAAAGCAAAACTTGACGATAGTAACATAAAGAGTGTGAAACTATACTTGCGTATTTAGCGATCGACTAATTTCACCTAATCAACAAGAGGTTGCCAAATGCTGTCTTCTTATTGTTAGTATTGGGCTTGAACATGCATGGAAACGTTTTTCCTCTATCGTGGCTTTAAAGACGTTTTTTGATTTGACGAAGTTATCAATGGTATAATTCGTAAGTACCTTTTAAAGCAATTTTCTCCAAATAAGCGCTTTTGTAGGATAATAAACGCTGTTACTAATTTATTAATGTGGTATGGGAATTATTAAGAACTAATTTTCAATTCACATATTTTACTTGCAATCTGATTTCAATTTTGTGTTATGAACTATTTTCGTTCACGTGTTCTTGGGAAATAAATTGTAAAATAAATATATTTGTTAGCACAGGGGTTCTGCATAACGTTTTAAGTAGTTTTCAGTTAAATAATAACACAGTTATTTTCTCAAAGTTTAAAATTCTTAGATATCTTTAAAATTTTATTTCTGCTCTAAATTTTTATCTTAAAAATAACTAAATATTTACCTTTCATATCTCTCATCCCACGTGTGTCTCTTTCATTTCACATAACATTCAGACGTTCATCCTGAAGTGTGCAAGCATTTAAGTTTCGCTAACGCTTAGAAAAAATAATAAATGGTGTGAATAAAATTTATTCATTTCTTTAATCATATAAAGTTTTAACTCGAAAAGAATAAGTAAAAAAAAATTGAATTAATTTTGTGGTGAGAATTTGATTGCAATCAGTGAAGAATTGAGGTAGCAAAGTGTCTAGTTACTTTTTAAAAATGCCTAAGTTGTATTAATACATTTTGTTGTATTTATCAATCACATATTCAGAAAGAATAATCTAATGTTTATAGAAATAATAGAAACTCATTTTTTGAATAAGTCATCTTTTCTTAAAAAATTAAAACGGCAATTAAATTGTCTCTTCTATTAATATTTTTACGTTGACCGGGGTTCGAGGATTTTATGCAAATCAGTTTCAAAGAAAAACAGTTATTTACGAGCGATGAGAATTTATTGTCAAAAAAACCATCCCTCAAAATACAGGATTCAGCAGCAATATTCACAGATTAAATCTCAGAATGTCTATACACCTTCAACATCACTTAGACACAATTAATAGTGTCTAAAAGTACATGTATGTAAAACAATATTCGCAACCACAGCCGAGCTAACCGCTAGTCAATACAACGCTCACTAATCGCTGGTTGAAACAAAACTGACTCTCGTTTCTGTAAACATCTCTGTTTATAGACCCGCTGGAAACCTCCAGAAAAATCCTGCTTGCGTTGTAATGCGTGAAATTAGTGGGTTTCTACAAGTTTCTAGAAGAATCCAGAGAGAGGCCCGAACTCAACGACATGGTCAATAATAACGCCACATTGGTCACCAAAGATGATGCCAATTTGGCTCTATCTCCAAGATTTTGCCAAGTTCTCATTGAATCGCTACTGTATCGCAAGAGACGGCATTGCTTGTGAATACTACAACTTAAAATAAATATAACATAGAGTAATGTAAATGCTTTACATATCCAAATACAAATTATTTACACAAAATTCGTAACAATATATAGGATCGTGGGGGGGAGGCAACTTGTTTCGTCTGACTAGCCATATTGAAGGAGTGGAACATTCTGGAAGGACGAACATTTAAAAAATTATTGAATTCGTTATCATCATAAGCTAAATAAGCTATGGCAATTTTATTCGGTTTATTTATAGTGCCTATTCAATGTTATCTGTAGCTACATGTGCGTTTAATTTTAGAATCAGTATATTAAAAAATTGTACTCTATCACAATTTTTATGAAATCGATTGTGTTTTCTGATCACAACCTGCAAGTTATTGTCAGCGAACTTGCTTTTATATTTACACTTTTTGATCTACATGCAAGAAAAACTTTGCTCACAAATATATGTGGGATGCATATAAAGAACAATTTCCCAACAAATTTCGGTGTTAGTTTGATATCACGGGGCATGACGCCAAGCGCAGCTTAACGCTATAAAGGAATCACGCCAAGCAGAGCTTGTTGTCGCTAGAATGGAATCCAAAATGGCGGCATAGCGTCGTAAGAAAGATAATTGTTAAGAATTGTTTTGAAATACATTGAAATATATTTCAAAACAAGAATATAGGAAGAGATTGAAAATAACCAAGTGATCAATCAATAAATAATGAATAACAATATAATATAGTAAAAAGTTACATGTACACTAATAATATTATGCAGTATATAATAATAAGCTTAATTAATAATATAATTTAATAGTTTTTGTTTATTACATTTAAATAGTAGGATTTTAAAATAATTATATATAAAAATAATATAATTTAATTAATTATAAAAAAAATCATCGTATTGTAATATAAAAAATATTCATAAGAATACTTATGTACCGTAATAATTATAAATAAATAACGTAATGATAATTATAAAAGAATAACAAAATAATAATTATAAAGAAAATAATAATTATAAATAAATAACATAATATGTAATATTTATAAATAAATATAATAAAAAACAATTATTATAAATAACGAATATTATATGATTATTACATATACAATAAAAATTGTATTTTTATATTATATTATTAATAAAACAATTACAGAATATATAGCAAACTAGTTCCCAAATTTTATCAGACAAGGAAATTTTTCAGTTGACGAAGATTTGTAAAAGTCAAAGTCATAGCCTTAAACATTTCCTTCGTACTGTGATCTGACTGCAAGTGAACAAGTTCAAGCTGTAGCTACTCAAGTGCTGCATCAATATATATGCATTAATGGAATATCAGAACAAACTGAATTTAGGCTAATTTTTTTTTTAAAATCCTGAGATTTTGCTACCTCGTTTTCCAAAATCTGCGGATGACAAATACCACACGAATCTTCGATCACGCTCGGGAAAAAAATCATGATTTAAGGCTACAGAGTACCCTTTTTCAAAAAATTTTATTGGAGACAGTAATATTAAAAGTAATTTATGTATTGTTTTCAGACTATATTATTAAACTGATTCTGAAAATAGAAAGTCAATTTAACAAGCCCTTATTTTAAAATTTTTAAAAAAATTAAAAAGTTTGAAGTTTTTTTAAACTTTTTATAAAATACACAATTTTTGAATTTTTTTCATTATTTTGACTGATTTATATTTCTAAAATTATTGTTAAGAAAAGTTAGTATGAATTTGAAAATCTGTTTATTTGTTGATTTTTAATAATTATTTTTCTAGCAAAACCTGGAAAAAACACGAAAATTTTGAAAATATTAACTTAAACATTTTTTTAAAAAAATAACTAGACATCCCAGATCTAAATCCATACTAAGTTTAGTAGAACACACATATCTAAGTATCTATAAAAAATTTCAAGACAGTATCTTGAATAGAAAAAAAAAGCCTTAGGGATTAGAAAACACTTACATCTTCAAAAATAAAAGTCAGAAAAATGCATTTCAAGTTTGTAAAGGCATAAAACAAAAACTAATAATGCTCGCAAAGCTCTAAATCTTTAGTATATTATTTTACTACTTATATAATATATGAAAACACTACATTAATTAAATATGATTGAAAATACTTTTACATATTCAAAATATGTTTTTGAAAAATATTGATGTAACATTTGTTACGATGACATTATTCAGCTTAAAGTTAACATAATAATTCCTAAAAGGTTTAAAATACAATACACTCTTATAAAGAATAATAATGATATAAATAAAAGTTTAAAAAAAAGTTAAAAACCACCAGATTTGTACATAGGACCTAATTTTTTCTCAATTTTAAGTCGACGCAATTTAGCAAGTTTTATTTTTTGCTGCGCGACTTTAAAATTTGCAGATTTTATTTTCTTTCTGAAATAGGTTCTCCTATAATTAGTAAAGAAGGCTAAATGTTCAGACGATAAACTTGTTGCAAGGCAATTAACATCCTGAAATGTTTTTAGGGCTTTTAGTGTCCCAACATTCAATTCAGATATTACACTCGACGCGGCAAATCAGCACACGACTCATAGAAGCTGAATTTTCTTTGGAACATCTGTTCCATATCGAATGCAATGATTCATTAGAATTTTGTATCAGATCTCTGACACACCTGCTTAATAATTCAGATGAAGCTAATCTTTGATAAATTGGCAAGATTTTGGGCAAGTATTCTTCATTGATTGGTGTTTTTACCCAATTTCTGTTAAAACCTGGTTTCTTACCACGTGCCAATGATGATTGGTAAAAACACCATGAGTCTTTACCAGAAGGGCACTTTTTATGTTGTGGCTTCTGGTCTATAGACTTGCAATGAAATAAGGTAGCATAAATTGCAGTTTTCATCGCCTCTACATGACCTTTATTTTTGCGTATGGCATTAGTGTAGTATCTAGTTAGTTTTTTTATTGTCTCTTCCTTCAAACTACCGCGTTTCTTCCCTCCCAAAGTTACACCTTTCACTCGCCAATCCTTACCTGTCTGCCTCAAAGTTGTTCCCAACCTTTTGCTTACATCAGTGGTTCTCAAACTTTCACTACTGGCGACACAATTTTCAATCATAATTTTTATCGCCCCCCTTAAAAATAATAATACATTGAATGCAATAATAATGCACTTTTTGGCGCTAAGGCTACAATACGATCATAACTATAAACCATACAAATTAGCAAGATAAGTATTAAATTTTGTATATGTTACTATTAAGTAATATGTATTTTCATTTTTTTTAACTTTTTAGTTCGATTCACTATAAAAGCGTATTTTTTTAGTTTGTTTTAAAACTATAATTTATTTTATAGTTATTTTTACTATACACTAATAAAAATCACAATTCCAGTGAATAATTTAATTAAGAGAAAATATACTTACCTACTTTCAAGGACTTTTCAATTTTTCTTAGAAAATTTGAGAAAAATCAATAAAACTAAAGAAAATGTTCCACACAAATGTGCTTGTTCTTAATAAAGGACATAAATCACAGACACTTTTTGCTAACAACACAGGAGCGTTATTTTCCAGCTAAACTGTCATATTTTGTTCACCTTTTTGTAGTTTTGCTGTTGTCTGATGATCTACAAATTGCATTTTGAACTTTTCTTCCTTGTGTCTTTTTGACAAGGTGAAGTGCTACATTATGGCTTTATAGTTTTATTCATAGAGATCTTTAGTAGCATTTGGAGGCGCTTTTCTGATATTTACTTTCACTATCTTGATTAATATGCATTATTTCAGTAAGTTCTTCAATTGCTTGATCAGTTCCAACTTCCTTCAATAGGGATCACAGATGCCCATTTTTTTTTTTTAATATTCTGCTTATTTACATTTATAAACCATAATAAGTCTTACAACACAACAATCAAAACTACAAAATTGTTCATGGGGAAAGTGTAGCATGTTCTAAAAAATAATTGTGTAAAACGTTTTTGATTATGCTTTATATGTTTCAAAATACTCATGCTTATCCATATATCATAAAACTCTTTCACATGGAAAAGATGAAACATAAATATATTATATATATTTACAACTTCCTAAAAAAAAAAAAAAAAAGATGGAGATAACCATACCAGTAAGTTCGAAGGTCAGCTAAAAGTAATATTTTAGGTTAAAAGAAACGTAATAAAAGAATCTTTCATCGTTTGATATCGTTAAAAGAAACGTAAAAAAAAATCTCTCATCGTTCTCATATTGACCGCAAAGCAAACAAAATATTTTTTTAATTTGGTTATAGGATCAAAGATTGCTAATGAGCGTTTGAAGTGGAATCTTTTATTTTTGATGATCTTCAGATGATAAAAATAAATTATATCAGTCTAAATGTGTATTTCTTATTGTATCAGAAAGCATTTTGTTTTACTTCATTCCAAAAAATTATCTTTTTAAACCTTTTATTTTCAATATGCTCGCGCCTCCCTCGCCGGGTTACTACGCCCCACAGTTTGAGAAACACTGGCTTACATGGTTGATACATGCTTTTTTAATTTGTGTCTCATTTCCATACACATTCCTTTCTTTTAATTCTAAGAAAGACTTAGAATCCCCATCAGAGAGCAAGGTTGTGTACCGGAAGTCAATGCTCTCAAATCTATCCAATAATTTTACAGCTGCATTTACTTCCATTGCACCAGATGATCCGACATGTGTTGGACTACAAACATCCTGATGTCCTTCATACCAAATACGAAATTCAGCACTGTCTTCTTCCAACTGTTTTGAAGAACATATTTCACTTTAAGTTAGGTCACAATTAACACATACAACATTTTCATTTTATATGCAAATCCATTTTTTTGACCAAAGCAAAGTTTTAAAGAAGGAGTATGACAAATATTGCATAAATGATTTGTAAACAAATTACTTAAACATTCAGTATCCACTATAATGTAATTTCGAACATCACTGAAATGTTTACTTTTACCTGTAGTATTCGTTTTCAAAACATTTGTATTTTGAATTCTTGTAGTTATATCAGCTAAAGGCTGCATTTTAGAATTGTCATTTTTAAAAGTACTCCATCGCTTAGAAATATTGCTTCTCTTTGCAAGGTGCAAAAGTTTTGTCCTTGGCATTCTTTTAACATAAAAAAACTTAACTTAAACTAAGTTACAAAGCTTTTAAGTTTAATAAATTATATGCTTATTTGCAAAACAAATATTGGTCTTGAGAAAGATCTTTTTTTTAATCAAGTTTAGTAAAGTAACTATAAGAACACCAAAAACTCAAAATATAAACAAACTGAAACGATTTTGGTAGTGAAAGTTGAAGTTAATAACCATTTCTCTGCAAGTATCGATTTTCTTTAAAAATATTACTAATTAGTTAAATTTAAAAATGGAAAAATGCTTTAAAATGAAACCAAAACTAACCACACACCCTCAGCTGTCAAATTTAGTGACTGACAATACTTAGAAAACTTCAAATATCTTAAAAATTAATTGCTTATTAGATCTGAAATTTGGGGCCAAGATTCCCAATCGTATGGGCTACAGGAAAATGCAAAAAAAAATTTCGATAAATTTGTCATTTTTAGGGTAATGTTTAGCTTTAAAAAAGAGGATTTTCTGATGGTCCATTCTTGTATTCGGTGGTTCTTTTTAAATATGTGATTGATAATTTAAACTAAATCTATAAATTCAACTTAGAAATTTTTAACAAGTAGCTCAAAACTTCGTAACATGAATTCTTTTATAACATGTTATAAATTTTTGCCACCATTCTAACCAAATTTTGAGTCCTCGTATATATTTGAATTAAAATTATACATCAGGGAAGACAAACTTTTCTAGGGTACGGGAAACTTTTTTTTTTCTAACTGGTTCAAGGTGTTGTGGTCCTTCTAGTGACATAGGTATGGTGAACTAAGAAAATATAATACAGCTTAATAACAAATACACATAATATGTAATATTTAAAATGTAATACTTTCGAAAAAAAAATCATAACTACAATAAAATCCTTACTTTTACGACCGCGTTTAAAGCAAAGTACAAGATACAAACATAATAGTAACCACAAATAATAAAATATCTAATGATTTATTTGCTACGAAATACTTCAAAATACATTAAAAAATAAAACCTTTTCATCTAAAGTTAGTAATCATAGTTATAGTCATTAATTGACTTAGTCTGCATACTGTCAGCCAATCTTGAATACTTCGGAAAATTCCTAATTGCTAATGTTCACGCGGTCACCCCAAAATGTCTAGGTGGTCCACCGGTCAACTGCAATCTACTTAATGCCCTTCCCTGTTACACATGATTAAAATAATCGTTTAATTTCTTCCAAGCTATGTTTACTGTTTTTTTTACTAATGAGCGTTAGGGTTCTCTCTCAAACCCACATATATATGCACACACCCTAAATTTTCAAAGTAAATATATTGTTTTGTACAAAGAGGGAAAAAAAGTCTCTAAAGAGTTATAATACCTAAAAAGAACTTAACTTAAATAACATAGAGCTGGTTCAGCTCAAAATTTGCTTAAGATTTAGCCACGTTTTTTTCCGCTCATCATTAATAAAAAAAACCATGTAAATGTTGAGCAAAATTCTTGCATAGTACAGTATTTATTTTAGATATGAACAAGATAAACAAGAAAGACGAAAAAAAATTAAGTTTATTATTGCGAAAAAGAATTCTGCAATATTACTTTTGAGTATTTGTATTCCCCAGAGTCTCTTGAAACAGAAACAGTCACAATCCTGACAACGTTATTCCCCAAACTCATTTTTTCTGCTTTTCTCGAGAAATATTTGTTGACAACTTAAAGTAAAAAATGGATTTTATTTCTACACGAAATATTTTAAGTTGTAGGCTCCAAAGAACTCTTGTTTACCGAGGGAAATATTATAAAAGTTGAACACTTGCCACTAACTGTGAGATCTGAAAAATGTGTCACAGCTTACTTAACAACCAACTTGGTTTCGTTTTTATTTTTGCGTACGTAAAATAAAGTTTTTGATCACTTTATAACCCTGCCAAAAGAATTATGAAAACATTTTGTTAAAATATTAGATAATAATGTCATACTTTATAGTAAAAAATACTATATTTTAGTAATAACTTATTTTAGTTGTTTATTACTTAAAAAACATTTAAAATAAGCATATTAAAATAATTCATTGATTTAAAATACTGTCAAAGGAATCTACTACAACAATATTTCCCCCTCCCAATTAGGATGCATTTTACTAATTAGCGACGAAATACGACAATTCCCTAAATGTGAGAACCAGTTTATGGTGGCACCATCTAGTGGCGGCCTCACTACCAAATTTGGACGCTTGAATTCAATTCATTGAATTTATTCTATATTCAAATCATTGAACCCGCAAACCTTGGACTTACATGGTGAGCACGCACAGAGTCTACAATAAAAAATAATAATAATAATAAATAAGTAAATATTTCAGGAAAACCTTTATTCACAGTTTTAAGTATGGCAAGATTCAACTACTTCTCCAGTTGAAAGAGAAACTGAAAACTGTTTATCAGTTCCATAAAGCCGGGTAGGAGGGAGGATGGGCATTTCGTCGATTGTGATTGATCGGTGGACCACCGAGACATTTTGAGGTGATCGACTGAAGTTTTTAGCAGGTAGAAATTATGTACAGAAAATCCAAGATAGACAAAGTACGCAGACTATATATGTCTTCTACTGTCTATAACAACGAAAACTAACTTAAGATAAATGTTTTATTTTTAATGCATTTTGATTTGTTTCATAATAAATGCATCATTTGATATTATATTTGTGGCTATTATTATTATGTTTGTATCTCGCGTTTTTTGGTTTAAACGTGGTTTTAAAAGAGTTGTTACAAAAGGTAAGTACACATATTATGTATTTATTATTAAAATATAATACCTTTTCCTTACCTCACTACTCATGTGGTCGTGGTAGCGGAGTGGTCAAGGTATCAGAACGTGGTTGACCTTGTCACGAATTCCAGCCCAGTATCACTAAAGATCCGCCGTGTAGGGCAGCGATGCACATTAAATCTGTCGAGAGATCAAACGTCCTCCCGTTGGTGTGGTAGTTAGGAGAGGGAGTGGCATCTCAGGTGTCGTCCGCATCACTTGACCATGGGTCAAAATTACGTGGTCCGTCGCCAAAAGTCCTCGTGTAGCTGAACAGTGCGACGTTAATATTCACTCACTACTCCTGCGACATTGGGCAGTAGCACACTAAAGAATTTTTCAAGGGGATTGGGGGGGTTCGAAGGTCTATCATTTTCGTATCATACCCCAGTACGTAGCCAAACATATTTTTTTTTATTTTGGCGATTGTCGGGAACAAAAAACAATAAAAAATAAATTACTAAATAAATAATTAACATTAATTAATAAAAAAATACTAATAACAAATACTTACTGTAAAATCCGGCGTATAACACGCACCTTTAACACAAAAAATGAAGTCAAAAGTAAAAAAAAAGATATAAGTATTAGAGAAATAGATCATTTGCATAGTCTGCATAGATCAGACTGTTGTTTATTGGAAAGAAACGACATTCCTAACGAAAAAAAAGGCATTCGGATTCTAAAAATAAACTATTTTGCACAATTCTGGGCTAATACCTCGATTGAATGGCATACAACATACCAGCATTGTATACGCATATTTCTCGCTCTTTCGTAAAAAGAGGGAGTGTTCGTTATACGGCGAATAAACCTAACAATTTATTGCAGTTTGAAAATATGGGTGCGCATTATACGCCGATGAGCGCTATACGCCAGATTTTACGGTAATTACATTTTACATTTCTTTTTACATGGGATTACAACAGTGGTTCTCAAACTTTCACTACTGGCGACCCAATTTTCAATCATAATTTTTATCGCCCCCTAAAATAAATAATGTATTGAATGCAATAATAATGTACTTTGGCGCTAAAGCTACAATACGATCATAATTATAAACCGTACAAATTAACAAGATAAGTATTAAATTTTGTATCTGTTACTTTTAAGTAATATGCATTTTCATTTTTTTTAACTTTTTAGTTCGATTCACTATAAAAGCGCGTTTTTTGTTTATTTTAAAACTAATTTATTTTATAATTATTTTTACTATACACGATAAAAATCATAATTCCAGTGAATAATTTAATTAAGAGGAAATATACTTACCTCCTTTCAAGAACTTTTCAATTTTTCTTTGAAAATTTGAGACAAAATCCAATAAAACTAAGGAAAACGTTGCTAACGTGCGTGTCCTTGATAAAGAACGTAAATCACAGACACTTTTCCCTAACAAAGGAACGTTATTTTCCACAGCAAAACTGTCATATTTTGTTAACTTTTTTGTAGTTTTCTGAAGTTTGATGATCTACAAATAGCGTTTTGAACTTTTTCTTCCTTGTGTCTTTTTGACAAGGCGAAGTGCTACATTGTGGCTTCATAGTTTTCTTCATAGAGATCTTTAGGTAGCATTTGAAAATTTCAAATCAACTCAAACGTTTCATGTCTAATGCTTTTCTGATATTTACTTTCGCTATATCTTGATTAATATGCATTATTTCAGTAGGTTCTTCAATAGCTTGATCAGTTTCAACTTCTTTCAATAGGAATCACAGATGCCCATTTTTTTAATATTCTGCTCATTTACATTTATAAACCTTAATAAATCGCACAAAACTGCAATCAAAACCACAAAATTTTTCGTGGGAAAAGTGTAGTATGTGTTCTAAGCAATAATTTTGTAAAACGTTTTTCATTATGCATTATATGTTCCAAATTACTCAAAAATAAATCTTGGCCAAATAATTCTTCAAAGTTCTCAATATGCTTATCCACCTATCATAAAACTATTTCACATGGAAAAAGGCGAAACAGAAATATATTATTTACAACTTCCCTAAAAAAACGACGGAGATAACCATACCAGTAAGTTCGAAGGTCAGCTAAAGTAATATTTTAGGTTAAAAGAGACGTAATAAAAAAATCTCTCATCGTGGGATTACAGCAAAGCAAACAAAATATTTTTTTAATTTGGTTATAGGATCAAAGATTGCTAATGAGCGTTTGAAGTGGAATCTTTTATTTTTGATGATCACCAGATGATAAAAATAAATTATATCAGTGTAAATGTGTGTATTTTCATTACGTCAGAAAGCATTTTGTTTTACTTCATTCCAAAAAATTATTATTTAATCCTTTTATTTTCCATATGGGGCGCGTCCCACAGTTTGAGAAACACTGGATTACCATGAATCGAAAAAAATCAAGGCCGCAAGACCTTGAAAAAATTAGAAGTGGCCAGTATCCTGGAAAAGTCTGCCCACCCCTGCCATACAGTTTGGGCCATTGATCTAAGTCAACTCTCTTCAACTTTTTACTATGAAAATAAATCAAAAACGCATAAGAAGGGACTTTTTATTCAAAACACCCACCCCGATAGACATTATTTCTAAAACATCGAAGCCTTTCCCACCAAATGATGAATGGTGATTGTAATTGCAAAGATATACCTGAAACAAAGGAAACAAAGCTATTTTTGTACAATATTTTTCAATTTTTAACAATACATTTAAGAATGAAAATGTTCCTCTCTTTACAATGATGTTCTCGAATTCAAACAAGCATTGAAACCGTTTGTGATATTGGGTGCACTTTTCAGTCAATGATGCCGTGTATCTGTTTCGTCTATAGATAACTCATATGAATTGATGAGAGTTTCGAGAATCGTAATTATTTCTCTGAAATGACGGGATAATATTCCGATGACCTCATAACAATCAGTAACAATGCATATGCCTCCGACGAAAAGTTTCATATGAATAAGACTAGAATAGATCCTTATCTCTTCACTTAATTTTTCTGACTTTGAATGAGGCGATATTAAGAGTTCGCTTCTCGGTCATTGACCTGCTCCTCGCCACATTCTATTTTTCGTACTAAGGACAAATTGAACACATGTTCTATTCATATTAATGCTTCTTATTAATTGTAGTTTTAGTGTATATATTTTCTCATTTATGAAAATTCGACTCATTTTCAACTGAGGATTCAACTTATGTTTGATTTATACCATATGTAAGGAATTAGCAAACATACTATTAGTTTCTTGAGTAACTGATTTAATTGAGAATTTCCCATTGTTACTTTAATTTGAAAAACATTTTTTTGAACTCCTATATATACAGAGTCCTACACATACTCCTATTTATACTCACCCTAAAAACAGTGCCAAAATTCTACATTGCCAGATTCCACATTGGGAGTAGATAAAAAATGCCCAAAGAACTTTACCAGTGGGATTCATAATTTGAGAAAAATACGGTGCATGATGATAAATGAATGTTGATGCATAGTGGTTCATTATGGGGCTGCGGCACATTTTTGTGTTCATATACGTCTTTCTCTGGTTTGGCATACCCCTGCCACACAATCGAACGGTGAAGTTTGGTTCTATGGCCACCACGTTTGCCAGATCTCACAGCTTTGGATTTTTTCTATCGAGAAGTATGAAATAGTTGGTGTATCGAGACATAGAGGTAACTCAAACGAAGAAAGTTGCTTGTCTACGTGGGGGCCACGGTAGCCTAATGGTCAAGGCATCGGATCGGGGCTGGCGTGTCATGAGTTCGAGCCAAGTACCACTAAATACCCACCGTGTAGGGGAGCGATGCACGTTAAATCTGTTGAAAGCTCCCGTTGGTGTGGTGTGGTAGTTAGGAGAGGGGGTTGCCAGCTCAGGTGTCCTCTTCACTTGACCATGGTTCAAAATTATAAGTTTCGTCACCAAAATCCCTCTTGTAGCCGAAGAGTGTAACGTTAATATTCACTCACTCACGATCGTCTATATGCTGCTTGTACTTTGGTAGACACCCCCAGTGGCGTAACATACACCCCGCAACCCCGGTATTGCGGGGGTAGGGTTCTAGGGAGGCCCAGAACTTGACTGATACTAAGTACGTATTTAGACTTGAAGCCCAAAACCTGACTTTACAGGGGGGCTTATATTTTCCTTACGATACAAGACACAGCGCTGCTGGGACATCCATTCCACGGTACGATCAATCCTGCTTCGAAATGCACGGTGTGGTGTGGTACTTGGGAGAGGGGGTGGCAGCTCAGGTGTCGTCCACGTCATTGGACCATGGTTCAAAATGACGAGGTCCGTCGCCAAAAGCCCTCGTGGAGCTGAACAGTGCGACGTTAATATTCACTCACTCGAAATGCGCGGTGGTCGTTTTGAACATATGCCTTTATAAATGTTTGCAAATAGAGCTGGGATGTGACAAAAAAGGATGTGATGCCATATTTTGTTCTTTTTATTTTCTCGTTAACTATGGATCGCAGAATTTTTTTTATGTACTCCTGACAAGGAATCTTGTTGTGCAGAGTTTAGACGCTGTATTTTGGGATACCCTGTAAATTCGAAATAAAACATTTACGAGTTGTTGGGAGCCCAGTGGCTGATTGGTTAGAGCATCGCGCCTCCACCACAGGTCTGACGTTCAAATCCCGGACTGGACAAGGTTGACTCAACCTTTAAATGGGTCGATAAAATGAGTACCAAGCTTGCTTGGGGACTTAAACACTGGGGGTCTCGCTTCAGACTGACCACCTGATTGGGACATCTGCTCTTGCAACTCAGGGCCCAAGGTCGAGTATACTGAGTTGGGCACAGTAGGCCTTGGCCTTAATGGGCTGCTGAGTTAAGCTATTTACGCTTTGTATATGCAGCGGAAATTATAATTTTAAAGTAATGATATTGGAAGAGTTTAAAATTGTTTGTTGAGTTGCTGTGAATTTTCTAAAATGACTATTTAAAACTAAAACGGTTTAATAAATTATTAATAATCATGTGTAATGTTTAAATTTTTAATTGCTAAATACTTTGCTTATAATTTAAACTTTTATTTAAAGAAAATCATTAAGGTACAATTATTTTTTAGATCAGCATTACGGGACATGCGTTCCTTACATAAATTTGCCATTATTTTTTCGAACACAAAGACAGAATACAAAACGCTTATTCTTTTTCTTCCATTGGATATGTCTGCCATAAATTTCCCTATAAATGTTTTCTCCTCTCTTTTCAATGCAAACTGATAAGTTTCTGAAAGTGTATATACAATATATTTATATAGAGACGTATTTAGAAGCATTTTCTCTGTCATTGATGAATTGTTGGAGACTTTTTATACGTCCCGGATCTTTTCTTACTTGACGTGTAGAAAAGTCATTTGTCAATCATCTGTCATGATATCGACGTGTTTAGAACGTTTGAAAAATTCTTCTTTTTCATGGAATGGATGTGTAACGCTTCAATGGATTTTTCAACACGTTCTATTTCTGTAGAAAATTGTTGTAAAACTCACTTTAAAGAGATTTGTTGTATTTAATTTCACTTAGTTTTGCTTTAAGACCATGTAGTTTCTGAACTGAACATGTCATTCATTTTAACTTCAGTATACATTAACACACATACAATGATTGCAGGATAGATAACTCCCCTCACAAAATTGGTAAAACTAATCTATGAAATATCCTACAGTGTAGTATTCTAAATTATGAACAAAGAAATAATGATTTATTTTCTGACCACTCGGAAAAACATTACAATTCCAAAGAGTATTATAAATATTGCTTACAATGTGAATATCCTAATAACTTTCTATGCACATACTTTTATAAAATTAGAAACAATATATTAATAAATTATCATAATTTTTTTCTTCAATTTTACTTTATATTTGCACTAGACTAATTACTTTAAATTTTTTTTACGAATACATCATGATGGAGCCATAGTTGAAGATTGGAATGGGTAGTAAAAATAGACGGCACGGGGAGGTCGTGTTAGAAGTACGACGCCTGCAGAAGACAGATATATCGTCCTATCAGCAAAAAAGGAACAGGCGCACCACAGCTCAGCAGGTGTCAAATCAGTTTCTTGCTGCCTCAGGGAAAGCAGATCTCCCGAAAAACTGTTGCCAGACGTTTGAGGGGAGGAGGGTGGTCTGTTTGCGATACGCAGGCAGACCTGTTGTGTGTGTCCCATTGACCAGACAGCAACGTACTGCCGCGTTTGCTATGGTGTACGATACATTGATGAAGCTCTACTTCCTCATGTTCGTCTTTTCTGTGGTGCTGTCGGTGATAAATTTGTTTTTATGGACGACAACGCAACATGTCATCGAACACTCGCTGTTCAGGGTTGTCTAGACAGCGAGGGTATTCAACGTCTCGTATGGCCAGCGCGTTCTCCAGATCTAAGCCCCATTGGAAATGAGTGGGGATGCTTTTGGGAGGCGAGTTGCTGGTCGAAACTATCCTCCGACAAACAAGAACACCCTTTAATCCGTGCACTCACAGCGGAATGGGATAAATTGCCTCAACAGCTGCTGGATAATATTGTGCAAAGTATGGTACGACGTGTGGAATGTTGCATCACACTCCACGGTAGACATATCCCATACTGATACCTTTCTTTTAAGGTGCCTGCTGACTTTTAGATGCATTGTTCCATTTCTCCGTACGCAGATCAAATGAACATTTTTTTTCTTTCAGATGTGTTTCACAGCTTTTTGTACTTTCCAGAACAATAAATAATATTCTTTATTCTAATGTCTGAACAGTATGGCAACTATATTTTATCCTACTAGGCCTCATGTCTCGCTTAATGTTATGCTACATAGCAATTTGTGATCCGTCATGTAACAATGTATTCTTTATTCTAATGTCAATTGTCCAGCAGTATAATGTTATACATAGCAATTTGTGATATTGTCCATATATATATATATATATATATATATATATATATATATATATATAAATGTATGATCGCTGTTCTCTTGATTAAATAGATAAAAGCCATGTATAATTTACGGTTTCCGACTACGTTCTTAACCATGATTTAGCGAAGGCTTATAAATGGATAATAATTATGATATTTAGTGCCAATTACATTAGAAAACGTATTTAAAATTGTTTTAAGAATATTATTACAATAAAAAATTATTTAAATATAATATTTTGACAAAAATGAACAGAGAATGACTAATTTTCAAAACATTCTTATTTTATGAAAAATGCTTCTATTATAATAATATTTTGTGCCTGTATATATCTCAGAACTCTGTACAGAAGCTGAACTAGAATTTCTGAAACATATAACTTAGAAGTGGATGTATCCAAATTTTATCTCCGTAGTCATATACCTTAAATTGTATCCGTAGGTATCCGTAGTCGGATACCTTAAAGCTTGTATACTTTTCATCTCATTTTTCTTTGAACCTACTCGATTACTTATTGGATATTTTCAACCATAATTAATCCCTCGCTTATCTGAACCTGATATCTTTGTTATAGTGTTATATATAAATCACCTTAAATAGTTCTCTTTTTCAAAAATCTTGTGCAATTTTTTTCAAACCTACAAGCCATTGAATTTTATGAATCAATTATTGTGTTATCGAATTAATATTTTTTTTTCTTATATTTCCTGCGCGTATGGTTTGCTAGCTTAAGATTAGACCCCATATGGGAAATAAAGTTTTTCTCGTCGTTGTTCAGGAAACTGTTCCCTTTAACTCGATATATTTACGGAATATCCAAAACCAAGATCTTATCTGATAACTAAAAATAATGATTTTTCTTCTACAAATTTATAACAAAAACCAATTTCCAGCATAGATTCTTTGTAACGGAAACCAATGATTCTCATCATTTTGAAAGAGTAAGGAATAGTAAGGAATTGTGCACCTTAAAAAATAATAAAGATACTACATGTGCTACCGTTATATTTTTCTTTTATAGATGTAAAATCCATCTGTATAAAAATCATTATCTTCAGTGAGTATTTTGTGCGTGTGTGTCTGATCCTATATTAAATTTAATTTTTTCTTAGAATTACAATTAAGGATTCTAAATACAAAATTCTAAGAATAAAAAGGTATGTTTGTGTACTGACTGAAAATCCTTTTTTCTAGCATTATAAACATCTTAGTAAACCTCATAATTATTTTAAAAATGCTTCTCTCTGTATTCGAATAAGTTGAAATGTAAGAAAAATTGGAAATCTAAATTAAGATTTATTACATTGTTTCAGCAAAGCTGATATCCCTCTCTTGTAAACAAAAACAGTCTGAATAATTCCCTTTAAAAATTCATCGTGAAGATCTACTACATTATTTATAGTATAATATTCTCGGTGTAATGTAATCTGTTCACCTGCTTATTAATATTCATAAACAATGCTATTCTTGACAACAAGCGTAAGAAATGTTTTTCATGCAGTACTAAATTACTATATATTTTCAGTTAAGAATAACTTAAGTGAAACTCAAACCTGATTGATCACTATGCTTATGCTTTTTTATTCATCTATTGTATGGAAAAAATAAAACAATTTTTAAACGTAATTCCCCCGTAAGAAATGTGTTATGCTAATTGACAGACAGTTTACAAGTTTATATTTCAAGTTACCTTTTTTTCCTTTGGATTCAATTTTCAAATTGTTCACTGTATTTTTTTTTTGTTAAAATTTGTAAATTTTTTATAATTACAGTATTTGTTTAGTATAAAACACAAATGGGGACCGGAAGGGTAGCTTATAATTGCAAAAAAAATTGACATAAAAGGAGATTCATTTTCAATGAGTAAAATTTCTTATCGTTCTTTCTAGTGTTGGGAATTATATGTAAAAAAGCGTAAATAATCTGTATTTGGAAGTGCAATGCATTTACATTACTCTGTTATATTTAATTTATGTTAAAATCGTAACATTTGCAAGCAACACCGTCTCTTACGTTATAATGGCGATTCAATGAGAACTTGGCAAAATCTTGGCGATATAGCCAAGTTGGCATCATTTGTGGCGACAAAATTGGCGACTTGGTGACCAATTTTTGTGATATTGGTGACCGTGTTGGTGAGTTCGGAACCCTCTGGATTCTTCTAGAAATTTGCGGAGAAATACACTAATTTCAAAACCTATGACGCAAACGCATCTTTTTCGAAAGTTCCACGAGTCCAAAAATAGAGTGGGTACTCCAGAAATGATTCAGTAAGGTTTTGACCAGGGATTAGTAAACTTGCCTTGACCGCGATTACCGATTAGCTCGGCTATGTGTGTGAATAACATTTTTACATACGTGTACTTCAGACACTGATAATAGTGTCCGAGTGCTGTTGAGGGTATGAAGCCCTTCTGTGAGATTTCTTCAGTGAATATTGCTGCTGCATCCTGTACTTCAAGGATTGTTTTTGCGACAATAAATTATCATCGTTCTTACAGAATTGTCTTGTTCTTTGTGACTGATCTGCATAAATCCTCGACACCCCGATAAACGTAACAATATATTGAAATACTACGTCGTCGAAAAGAATTTAAAAGTCAAATTAGAACGTTTAATTTTACGCTAAGAATAATCTCAGTCATCTAAGTAATATGCATTCATTTTTTAACGGGATACATTACCTAAATAGTAAATTGAATAAAATAAAAATTAAATAGCTGACTTTACAAAACCTGGCTACTTCTTTTAAAGAAATCTGTAATGTCCTGTACTGTACTCTGCGTTTTGCTGCCTCATCACGAAGAAACAGCGAGTATATTACCGAAGCACCTTGTTCAAAATCCTGAAGAGCGGTTTCGACAGCCTTTAATACCTCGCGATAGGATACTTTTGCAGTTTGTACTACATACTCAACGTTAACAAGGAGAGAGAGTGCGATGCTAAACAAAGAAATGCAGGTCCTAGAATGGGCCTGCACTAGGTTTTTTTTTTTTTTCGACGTGCAAGTGTGACGGCAAGTTATCCGGACTATCTAGGGCCGAGTTTTAGGGACTCTATTGTATTCCAAAATCAGACTTTGGCCGCACTAGTCTAGTGGTCAAAGGTATCGGATCATGGCTTTTTGTTACGAGTTCGAGCCCAGTACCATTAAAGTCCCACCATGTAGAGGAGTAATGCACGTTAAATCTGTCGAGATCTCAAAAGTCCCCCATTGGTGTGGCGTGGTAGTTAGGAGAGGGAGGTGCCAGCTCAGGTATCCTCGTCACTTGACCATGGTTCAAAATTACCAGGTTCGTCGTCAAAAGACTTTATGTAGTTAAACAGTGCAACGTTAATATTCACTCAGTCACTCACCCAAAAATCGAACTTAAACTGAACAAGTAACATAAAAAATAAATTAAAGCAAATTCCTATTTAGGTCAACAAAGATAAATTTTATTTCAGTTACTTTTTATTAAATAATTGTAATTAGTTAATATATATGTATATATATATATATATGTATATATATATATGACAGGCCCCAGGCCTGCTGGTTAAATGAGGAGGGTATCATCTTTATAATATTCCTTTATTACGCTTTCATCATATATAATCTAACATGGCGGACCTTTTGCCACGCAACCGGCGTTACCAAATACAACATTGCAGCGAGGAGACACCAGCCAAGTCCTTCCTAGTATGCGTTCGCCTTCGTCAGCGCTCGTTGCTCCTTTTAACAGGCTTGTTTACTCATAAATCCTTACGCGATGGTAAAGAGTTCGCTCTATTTTCATTTATTACTTCCTTAATTTTGAACCTAAACTTTTCAAACCTGACAAATTTCCCCCCCTCCGCTGAAGTCTGGCACAGCCAGATTGGCCATTTCTGACTGGCAAGTCCCCAGGGAAAAAAATTATATTTCAATGATATCAAATTCCCCAAATGAAATAAAAATCTAGAAGATATAATAATTGTGTAAAAGAGTGGGCTGGTGAATCCTAACATGTACAAAAAAATAGCAATAATGAATAACAAAGTATCAAAATTTGGTATAAAACTTTTTGTGTTACATAGAATTGTTTTCTGAAAAATATCACACATCTAATACTTCCACTATGACTATAATAATAATGAGGTTAATAAAAAACAACATAAGATAAAGATAATTCACATTAGACATTCAAAAATATAGTAGTACTAAACAACATAACATACGATCAAGTGAAATTCTCACTAAATGTGCACCAATAGTAAACAATGTTAATAAAGTGATAAATGTTGAAAAGTTACAAGTACTTCAAAATGGTATTGAATGTTGGAATAATGAAATACATAAATACATAGAAAGAATAGGTATAGAGTAAATAACATGAGTTAAGGAATAATGGTAAAGTAAATACATACAAAGAATAGATATAACATAAGTAACAGCAAAATGAGTTTAGGAGCTCCCAAAAAAGAAAAGATTACATAACTATAACACAGAAATTTATCAAAATAAACACGACATCAACATTATATCAAAATATCACTAGAAATATAAAATGCAAAGAAAAATAAGGGTATTTCAGATATATCAAGTACAGGTAAAAGTTCAATCAATGTAATGTAATGTTTCACACAGTCCTGTCTTGGAAAATCATAGTTCAATGTTCATCATCCAATTATTGTTTATCTCACAGTTCTTTTGTTTATTATTAGAATCTCTACTCAATCAACTCATTTCAAAAACATACAACCATAATAAAATCTTCATAACATCACATACTATATTTTAACTTTCAGAATATACTCTGATCACAAATAATCACAATGAAATTACTCTAACACAATGTATCGTAAAATGACCTCATCACAATGTTTTCATACAGTCCATAATTTAGTTATTTGTTTGTTTTTTTTTAAATAGTCTTCCATAATGTGTTCATTATGAATAAAGATACAATACAAATTCAATTACATATAATTTTGATTTTCATAATGTAAACAAGTCTTAAATTCAAATTTTAAACACAACTTTTATTATTATTATTTTAATAACAATGCTTCTTTTAAAATTACAATGCACTTCTTCTTCCCCAAAGTTTGAGAAAACAAACTCTATAACAAATATAAATAAGAATTTAGCATAATTGGAAATTGGATTTTGAATGAAATGGTTTTAATCTTGTAGAATGAACAATATCTGTTAATTTTCCTGTATATTGATTTGGTTTATCTATTTCATAAGTAACATTTGAGAGTTTCCTGACAACTTTAAAAGGACCATTATAAGGAGATTGAAGTTTACTTGAATTAGGGTATGAGAAATTTTGATATAAGACTAAATCTCCAACTTTAAATTTTGCATCAACATAATGTCTATCATACCTTTGTTTATTTATCTTATGATGCTTAATTGTTCTGTTTACTGCAATTTGTCTAGCTTGTTGTATAGGTGGATAGTTTAATTTTACTTGATTAGGTAATGGCGAATCATATGGCAAAGTTCCAAACATTAAATATGCAGGTGGAAAGCCAGTAACATCATGTGGCGAGTTATTGTATTCATATGTAACTTGTTCTAATAATTTTGTCCAAGGAGTTTTTGTAGTTGAATTGACTTTTTTACATCTTAATTTTGCTACTAATGTCTGATTAACTCTTTCATTCTTTCCATTGCATTGTGGTCTATTTGCTGAAGTTAGTAATTGTCTAATATTATGATGTTTTAAGAATTTCTTGAATTTAGATGAAGTGAATGCAGCATTTCTATCACTTAAAAGTTGTTTTGGGCATTGAATTGAAAAAAAATTTGTTTTAAGCAATTTGTATAAGTTTCAGAAGTGACACTTTTGGATGGAAATGTCCAAGCATATCTGGTAGCATGATCCAGAACAATATGCAGGTATTTCTTTTGTGAATTATGATAATTAAATCCTCCTACAGTGTCTAGTGAGATCATTTCAAATGGTTCTTCTGCTACAGGAACTTCTTGCAATAATCCATACTTTTTTTGTGTAGACTTTTTATTCAATTGACATGTTTCACAACATTTAACAAAATTTGAAATGTCTAATATAATGTCTTTCAGTAGTAAATTGGAGAAATTAATTTTAACATCTTTTTTACACCTGGGTGACAAATTGTTCATGTGCAGTTGTAATTAATTTTTCTCTCAAAGATAACGGTGCTACAATTTTAATTAAATTCTTTTTCTTAACTGTTAATACATCATTAATTTTTATATATTTTGGATCATTAATGTTCTCTGAATTTTGGTATTTAATAATTTCATCAGTATTTAAAAAATGACAAATGGGTGATATATAATGGCATACAGGGTTCCTCGACAACATGTCTGCTTCAACATTTAATTTACCTTTTATATAAACTATCGAATATTCATACATATTACATCTATCTACAAAATTGCATGTCTACCTACACAAGAAAATGAATGTGCGTGTACAACAAAAACATTTTATAATTAAGATAACATAAAAAATCATTTATTTTGATCAAATATTTTCAATTTGAAAGATAAAAAAATGTGACAAATATCAAATAAAAAATTTTAATGAAAGTTATATTCTATAACTACCTTATGTTTTCAAATGTTATTCAAAACATATCTACAACATTAATTATCACTTAATATATCAAAAAAATTGTAAATATACAGATTTATAAAAATATATGTGCATAAGAATTCAAACATCGGAAAAAAATTGATACACACCTGCAAGAATTATACATCATTTCTCATCAAAAATTATTTCTTTCATATTTTGGAATATTTAGATGATTCCAAGTCTTGACTTAGAGACTAATCAATGATAAGTTCAGTATCTTCTAAATCAGAAAATGTTTATTCATTTTTCTTCGATAAACTTATCTACTTTTGTCACAGGACGTGTCTTTTTCTGTTCACCTTTAAACTTTCTCTTAAGCCCCCCAACGTTTTATCTGGTTGGAGATGAAAAAGGGGTAAATTTCTCTGGTGATGAAAGAATTCCTCATCATCATCCCACTCAAATTTTGCTTTTCTCCATTGTTCGTCTTTTTGATATTCCAAACATTGTTTATCAAAACATTCAAGAAAAAACTCTTCAAACTACTAAACTTATTAAGATCAAATTCAGGAAAGAAAGTTTCCCTGGATGTGTTGACTGGTGACTCCTGCCGGAAAGAGTCGTCTTCCATGGTAGTATCGTTTTCAATGCAGTCGCTCGTTCGAAAAAAAAAAAAAATTGTTGAAGTTCATTCCATTGGTTTCCTCGCGTATTTTTCGGTACTTTAAATCATCCTACCGGCTCTTGTCAGGCCCCCGGCCTGCTGGTTAAATGAGGAGGGTATATCATCTTTATAATATTCCTTTATTACGCTTTCATCATATATAAATCTAACATGGCGGACCTTTTGCCGCG